>JASDQU010816481.1:0-12873 GCA_032191745.1 Picea mariana
CACCCACTTACCATCATAATTCAATTCAACAATATTTGATACTTACAAAAGAATGTAAGTCTTTTTGTAAAGATAATGATTTTGTTTGGAGTTATAAAAGCATTTGATTTTTGTAATGGAATTTTAAATAGTAAATATACAAGGTCCGTAAGTCCATTCTTCTTTGAATACAGTGTATCGAGCCGAGGCCTTAGACTCGAGAGGGGAGCTAATAACAATGCATTTTGTTGTCATTGTGCAATATAAAATGAATTCTTAATTTTCTTATATGGAATTCTCGTTGTTATTTTACTCATTAAGAAGGTAGTGTCCACTATCACCGCCTTCATGAGGAAGCGAAGTAGGAAATATGACAAAACCCACCTCATTCTTAACAAGGGAAGTTTTTGAGCAAAAAGTCCATGCCTAAAGCACGTGCTTGAATGCTGTTTCAAGATAAAATCATTATATTTTGACATAACATCTTCTTTGTATAGATATTCAACTAAGAAAAATTTCAAACCATAGTGTTGTACACCCAAGAAATAATAAAATTTATGTAGTGCCAACAAACATACATTCCATCAATAATCGCTAGTCAATAGAATATGGGCGACAATTTTTGAGATATTGTGAGAATTACATAAATCAACATTGAATTCTTTTGATGATGACAATGTTTCCTTCACCTAACGACTTCGAGTTGTTGGTCTGATAATGTGCATTTTCTTTGCAAAAATGATGAACACCAGTAAAAGCATTGCCACTTTTATTTTGTTTTTAATACTTCATTGATATGAATGGGAATTAGGAAACCTCACCTTTTGATATTCTGCAAGGACTAGCGATATCATCTTTAAGAAAATAGTTTTCATCTTATTTTGCCTCTAGATTTCCACACGTTTGTGAACATGATCATTTCCAGTACACGCCCTCCTTCCGACATAATCATGACCTAAGTTTAGATTTATTAGTATTCGATCTACTCCCTTGACGAGCCTTAGATTTTTTTCAGTCATCAGGTTAATCTGGTTTGGGCTTGAATCACAGTATTAAAGAAAACGATTTTGAAATTTTTCCAAAGCACGGTCAAATGAAAGAAAGTTGTATCGATTATCGTCGAAATAACGGTCTTTGCACGTCTTAGGTTGTGAATACAGCTGCAGGGTGGTCCCTTTTTGGTGTTACAAATTTTCTTATCTTTCATTGTGTGATGAAATCTATTAGATGGTCTGATGAGGACTGGCAAGCGGTGGGAATAGAAGCCTATATTTTACAGCAACTCAACCTTCAACCTCAGATGCTTTATAAAGGATTATGGAAATATAAACCCCCTGAACACACTATTGAGGAACATTGGTCACCTCCACAACCAGGTTTTATTAAACTCAATTATGATGGAGCTTCTAAAGGAAATCAGGGTCAAGCTGGAGGAGGGATTTTCCGCAACTCCCAAGGAACAGTTTGTCGATTTTATGCAATGGATTTGGGTCATGCCACAAACAATGAAGCAGAACTTATGGCGGTAAAGCAGGGCCTCATTATAGCGATCAGAGAAAACTATCGCAGAATTATAGTCGAAGGGGATTCAGCCATGGTAACTGGAGTTCTTCAGAAATTGCAACAAGGTACCCCTTGGGAGAAAATCACCCAAAGTTGGAGGACAGCCGCTCTTATGGAAGAGGTAAGTAAATTTCTAAAGAAGGTTCACTATATACTCCCCAGCCACATCAAAAGAAAAGGCAACGCTGCAGCAGATTTCTTGGCCAATTGGGGAAGTCATAATATAGAGCGCTCCATTGATGCTTGTCCACGTCAAGCAATCTGGGATGTGGAGTTACACTCACTGCAACTGATTGTCAACAAAGATCTTCAACCATAAACCGTCAATAACCATTATGATCCATCCAGCTCTATCAATAGTTGTGGTAACCACTTATGATATTTATCATCAGCTTGAACAAGGTGAAGCAGGAGGACAGCTAGTTAATGCGTTATATAGGATAAAGAGACAATTTCAATTTTGGCACGCCTTCAAAACAATTAGACAGCCAACAGCCCTGAATTCCTATGGGCAGGTTGAGGCCATAGTTTAAATATTTTATGTAACCTGGTTTGCATATATAAATCGAAAATAGAAAGGAACCATCTAATTTACAAAAAAAAAGAAATCTATTAGATGGGAGCAAAGTTTAAATCAACATAGTTGTTGTCTATTATTTGAAGGTTTAGAGTAGGTATTGTTGTGTGATAAAATGTAATAAAGAAGAAAATTTTCATTGGAATTGAGGGTTGACTGCAACTTATAAATAATAGGGATATAAAAAAATTCCATTGCAGTTTTATGTTATGTAATTTGGGGATCTAATTAAGTTGTGTTCATGGAGTCCAGAAATTTTACTATTTCACATGAGGAGGTTGATAAATTCAACTAAACTAGCAACAAATAGAATAGAATATGCTCCATATTATTCCCATTGTATAAATGGGTAAGTGGTTACTTGGCCTCTGCCGCCACCAAGTCAAATATATTTTTTTAGTTCCACGTGCTTTGGACAAAATTGTTATTATTATTGTAAAATTATGTTTTTTTTATCTTTATTTACGTGTCTCCTTTCAATGATAATGACAGGGAAGAGATGATATGCGTCTTTTTTTTTTCCACAAAAAATTTTGTTTTATATTTATATTGAAATATAAACTGATCTTTTAAAAAATAAGCATCATCAAAATGCCCAGAAACATCCAAAATGTGCAACAAAATATGCCCAGAAACATCCCACCACTAGCAACATGACTACATATATAACCCCAACCTAAGCTAAGGTCTCGCTAAATGACTATAAATAACCTCCACAAAGGATTTGAACCAGAAAAGCACCTATCAATGCACACCAAAAATATAGAAGTCTTATATTGTGTCGTCCACTAGACTCCCAAAAAAAATATTGAGCAAACATCAATACTTCTTGAAAAGATCTAAAAACATATGAGGACCCTCATGGTCCTCTTCACATTGATAATAGACAATTTTCCCCAGAACCTTGTGGAGTGTCTTTTTTGATAGGCTATTTGCTTCATTGTTTTCTTCTCTATACACATGCAAGAAAGTGATATTTTGGAAAGTCTTGATAAGTTGAATAAGTCTATCCTTCCAGCACTCCAATGAGACCCCCTGAAGGCGTCCCTTTCCCCGTAGCCAATCAATGATAATCTTTGAATCCCCTTGTACAAAAAGCTCTGGAATAGAAAGTCGAGAAGCCAGAGTAAGAAGATCCCATGCTCCCATCAACTCCGCTCTAGTATTAGTGCTAGGTCCACAATTGATGGTCCATTTATAAGTTTGGTACTCGTTGATCCTTATAACCCCTCCAACCCCATTGTTTTGACCCAAAGAAAGAGCATCCCCATCAAACCATCCAATTGTTCCTCCCACCGCAGGCCATGAAGGCACCCTCCTCAGAGTTGGTGCTTTCAACTGTGATTTGTAATCTCCCATGACTAATAAAGATAGGAATGCCACCTTTTGAATGGAGGGAGATCCATCTTCGAAAATTGCAAGGTTTCTTTCCATCCATAAATACCAACAAATGAAAGACGACAAAGTTGGGTATGAAGAATTAAGCGTTTTCCAGTTTTTAAATCACTCCATAATAGAATTACCTGTCCACACCCCCGAAATTTTTATGGATGATATAACCCTTTCCCAAAATGCAAGCAAGAATGAGCACTCAACATTGAAAAAATAGATAAAACATTGTTTCCTTGCTCTTCTTACATAAAATATAATAGCTCGGGCCAATAAAACCTCTATGTTGCAAGTTCTCCCAGGTGAGAATTTTATTCTTAGCCACCATCCAAGTAAAGAGATTTAGTTTTAATGGGTAGTCCCAGGACCACAGTGACTTCCTCCAACCTCCAATCAAAAAATTATGTTTCATATTTTCAATAGCCTCATATACATTTTTCACTAATATTATTCTCAAGCAGTTGCCACCCATCCATTTAAGTTCATATGGCCTCATTAACAGTTGTACACTGGTGTTTATGAGAGCACAATAAAAATTCTGCTGTTCTGATGCTAAATGCTCCTCTAAATCCAAATTAGCGCTTGTGAGCCCGTTGGAGCAAATCATTCTTGGGTGGGGCGCACAGTTGTCCTAAAATAAATAATACACTCCTTTCATATTTAGAGCTGATATCATATCTCCAAACATGATGGTCGCGTCCCCCATACCCAGAATACGGTCTTTTCCAATCAAAATGGATTCTCTCGTCCCCAGGCACCACGCTAACCAGTGCAAGAGAATGTGTAAAGACTTGAGAAGATACTTCCATGAGTGTGATCCTTTTTCCCCTCATACCGTTCAAAGCCATTGTGCCACAGAAAAAAAAGGAAAATATTTATCATTTAAGACTCGATGCCATAATCCATCCAGCATCAATGCCCTCCAAAGGGTAGTTGATTCCATAGCTCTACCGAAACTGAACAGATTCCTCAACCCCCATCCCCCATACTGTTTTGGGCATGCAATGAGCTACCAATTACACAGGTGAAAAATCTTCTTTTGTTTTGTTCCAGACCAAAGAAAGTTAAAAACCACTTAATGAATTCTATGGAGTACCGAGGATGGTATATTAGCCAATGTCAAGCGGTATACTGGTTGTCTTTCTAAAACGACCTTGATTGGGACTAGGTGACCCCCAATAGAAAGCCATCTATTGCACCAATGGATTATTCATTTTTCATACTTAGCTATAAGCCAGTGCCAATCACTTTGTACCTATCAATTTTTTAAAAATAACCAAGAGACCTAAAGCCATCGGTAAGATCATGAAAATTGTAAAGAAAAGAAGCTTTTAATGTATCCAGGACTTGTTGTTGAACACCATATTGTAGGAAAGAGGTTTTATGTGCATTTATCAAAAGACCAGTTGCACTACAAAACATAGTCAATAGCCTTTTTATCTCCGTCCATTCTGCGATAGAGGCTTTAGTCATAATAAGGATGTCATCAACAAAAATAAGGTGGAGTATCCTGATTGGCCTTGATACCTTAATACCTATCAATAAACCTTTATCTTGGCTTCTTTTTAATGTCAAATTCAAACCTTCCATTACTAAAATGAATAGCAAGGGTTACAATGGGCACCCCTATCTGAGCGCTATGTTGCTATTAAAGAAATTTGTTGGCTCTCCATTTATTAAAATCGCAAAGGTAGTTGATGTGATGTAACCCATGATCCACTTGGTTGTCGGCAGCCTGACACCACATTGTAATAGAGCCAACCTAAGAAAATCCCAGCTTATACAGTCATAATCTTTCTTTCAATCAATGTTAAGGATTAAGGCTTGTAGTTTTTTCTCTCTGATACTGTGAAAGCACTCCTGTGCAGTTCCAATGGCATCAATAATTTTCCTTTCTTTTAAGAAACCAAATTTCTCCTTTGATAGTGTGCGAGACAGAATAGGTGTAATTCGCTTGGCAATAATCTTAGATATAATCTTGTAGCAAAGATTTCACAGAGCTATCAACCGAAAATCCCCAAATGTAGCATGACCATTTACCTTTGGAATAAGTGCAATAAATGTCAAGTTCAATTATCTGTTCACCTCTCTAGTTAGTCACGATTCCTCGATTGCCTCCAACAGTTCATTTGCAACCTGATCAAAAAAATGTAAAAAGAACTCTACAGTCCACCCATCGGGACCAAGACTTTTATCTTTGGTGAAACCATTTAGAGCATATATAACTTCCTCAATAGTGAATGGCTTCTCAAGTGTAAGTACTTCCTCCACAAAGACCATCCTAGGATAAAGACGCACAAAAGAAATTTGATCCTCGATCATGTTTTGAGCCGAGTCTTTATAGAAATATCTAAAGAATCTCAATGCATCAACCTTTATAGCCTCCTTCCCAGTATGTACCTGATCAGACTCATTCTTTACCTACCAAAAATGTTTTTTTTTCCTTCTAAAAATGACAAATCAATGGAAAAAAATTGTATTTTTGTCCCCACACTGAATCCATGTGGCTCTGCTCTTTTTGCGCCATCATTCCTCATCAGCCAGCAGCAATTTGTTTCATTCAGATTCAAGTGTTTTCAATCGTGGGCCAATATCATGACAATGATCAAATTCTAAGATTTGTTTGGTAAAGTGGGAAATGTCCACTTCGATATTTTCAAAAGATCGAAGTTCATTCTGTTTCCTTATGGCTATCCAAGTCTTCACTCGGGCTTTTAGCTTAATTAACTTTCTAGCGAGTATTTTTTGTGCTCCTTCCACCTCTGAATCCTAATGAGTCCTCCACACATCCCGGACTAGATCACCAAATAACTCATCTTTCAAACAAGATGAATTAAATTTAAATGGATATGCTATAGGTTTAAAACCATAATCCAATTGGAAGAGCACAGGTGCATGATCAGAAATAAATGGGATTTCCACCCATGATCTATATCTTGTTGATTCATTAAGAATGGCTTCTGAAGCATAAACCCTGTCTAATCTCTCTTGAATCCCATCCACCCCACTTTTACCGTTTCGCCAAGTTGGCAACACCTCCGCAGGCACAACATCCACAAGATGATTGTTAGAAAATAGATCTTTGAAAAAAACCGCCACTGGATCGATTAAGGTCACAGCCCCCCACACTTCATCTATATCCATAGAGAAGTTCAAATCCCCCATGAGAATAAGATCACTCTGTAAAAGAAATCCCTTAGCTTCCAGTTGTTCCCAAAACTGTCTGCGCCCGATACACGACCCATAAACAATTAATAAGCATATCCTTCTTTTGTCACAAATATGAAAATATGTCAATAAGATTCCACTAACACACAAATAAGGTTGCAACTCAAACACATTAGGATTCCACACCACCAGAAGTCCACCCAACTTCCCTACGGAACTGACCGCACTGTTCATCCAAGTTGGACATAATGAATTCATGAACTTCCTGGCCTTTTCCTCAACAACTAAGGTCTATTGGAAGAAAATTATGTCTGACTTTGTATTGGGAAGAATCCTACGCATGGAAGGCAATTTTAGGGAGCCTCCCACCCCTCTGATGTTCCGGGAGAGGAGGATCATGATTTAGCCCTTGCAAGGGCTTTCATGCCTCTGAGCACCCCCATATCAAGAGAAGAAACATAATGGTCATTAACAACAGATGGTTGTAGCCCTTGCTTCTTTCGAGCACTCTGTGTTTTGATAGGTGAGACCTCTAAATCCAAACCCCACAACCAAGAAAGAGCTTTCCCCTGGCCTTCTCCCACAAAATTTTGGCTCCGCCCGTTATCACAGATCGAGTTTCCCTGATGGGCTTCCAAGCCCCAAAAGGTTTGTAAAGGAGTAGGGCTAATGGTCTCCCTGAGAGTCGTGATCAAAGTATCAATTACAGAATCCAAAATCGATTTTGACACTGGTTGACTAGTAGTCGGTGAGGCGGAAACAACCCTATCCAAGGAGGTTAGTAACGGAGATACTTCGGGTGTGGAAGTAGAGATAACAACAGGAGTCGGGAAAGAAGGAGTCCTATCAGAAACAGGAGAGGGATCCCCGCGAACAGAGGTGTCCTTTTTCTCACAGTCAACTTCAAAGATGATATGCATCTGTACATACCTTCCATCCCTATGTGCATATGCAGGGGAACCTGTCAAACATAAGGATAAACAGTGCGCACCGGACGAAGTTGCTATAAATGTTAGTGAACGTTAACGTTTTATATAATTTCATATCATCAAATTTCCATGTTGACAAGTATATTTGGTGTTTAAAATATTACATCAAACTAAATTGATTAAAACAAAAAACATTTGCATAACGATTCGGGCTACAATGGAGGGTTACATGGTTGACATATCGATGTGTCACGTCTAACCAAAAAAATAATATTTACTAAAAAGAAACTAACACATAACCAAAAATATAATTTAGGAAAAAATATACCCAAAAGAAACTAACACATAACCAAAAATATAATTTACGAAAAAATATACCCAAAATATACAAAGAAAATATGCATATGAAGAGCACGGTTAGTCGACTTCACAAATAGCTTTTAAATAAATGTAACATAGCAAGACCGAAAGGGAGAAAGAATTAAGCTGTAAAAGGAGAGAATATAGGCATATGGAGAGTATGGTGTTTTCAGTCGAATTCCCAAAGACCGTACAACCATAACTGTAACTAGAGTACAAGGAAGGAAAATCCCCAAAAAATAAAATAACCGAGAACATGTCTAAAAATAAGAAAAGATATTTTCCCCAGAACACGTCGAAAAATAAGAAAAGAAATTGCCCCCTAAACATGTCTTATAATTTTAGAAATAAATCATACTCTCCGTCTTCATTATCATCCAACTACACATGCAAATTTATGTAAAGTTTAAAACTTAAAAAAAATATCACAACCCTTCTTCATTATCATCCAACTACACATGCAAATTTATGTAAAATTTAAAACTTTAAAAAAATATCACAACACTATAGATATATTGATTAAAAATATTAAAACATATTTTTTAATATTAAGCTCAATAAGTACATCAATTTTTTTAATTTATGGAACACTACTAGATTCCGTAAACTGAATAGTGGCACCGTGAATTGAGTAGTCGCATGGGAAGCTCCTCCATAAAGTTCAATTTTAATATAAGTAATAAAATTTTGTTCCATAAAATTAAAATTAACTTTTAACATAAGTATACAAATTTGGGAGTTTGGGAGTTTCCATTTCACGACTTGATTCAATTGATTATAATACAAGAGGATATATTGAACTGAGAGCTACATTTAATAACAAATATTGAATGGAGAGGATTTATTTAATTCCTGTCACTTTCTATTGATTTATAATACTAGCATAGCAGTTAAATAGTCATTGGTGAATGTCGAAAGCTTGATAAGATGAAACTAATCCTTAAAAGAATATACTAAATTTTATTATTGATTGACAAATAAAATGGTTGCCCTTCATTTATCTGGTGTTAATATTTTAATTTCTGTTAA
This sequence comes from Picea mariana, assembly GCA_032191745.1. Taxonomy (NCBI): domain Eukaryota; kingdom Viridiplantae; phylum Streptophyta; class Pinopsida; order Pinales; family Pinaceae; genus Picea; species Picea mariana. The sequence goes on from JASDQU010816481.1 coordinate 8,995, forward strand.
TCACTTTTAGCTATCAAAATAATTTTTAAATATGATTAGGTAAATGTAAAAAAATAAACACATAAACGGATGTTTTATAATAGCTAGAAAATTAATGATTGAAATCACAGCCATTTATTTTGTGTGACTACTAAATATTCCATCCATATTTAATCCTGTCCATAGAAAACTTATTAATTACTAAACCCCTATTAAATCTCCCCATTATCAATAGATATAAGCCTTTTAGCATAATAAAAAAAAATATTAAAAAAGAGCTACATTAAATAACAAATATTTAACGGAGAGCTTGCACATGAATTTAACTCCTTCCACTTTCATTGCGTTGCATGTAGTGGTTTTCACTTGGTTCTCATGCAGTTTGCATGGATCTTATGCGTGCATCGGTCTACACTAGGTTTGTGGCTTATGACTAGGGTTCAATCCCTATCCTGTCTTTGCCAAGCGAGGTGATGTTTAATGCAGCAGGGCAAAGCGAAGGATATGGTTTTTCACTGGGCCAATTCAATATTTCCATTGCAGTTTATTCCCAGGAAAAATAACTATGTGATTCCATGAAGTAGAGGCGGCTCCTGTGTGTAATTCATTCTCTTTGCATGCCCGTTCTGATGGAAGTAACCAAACTGGGAGGCAGTAACTTCTTCGCCTGGTATTTTAAGGATTCCACTCCGTGCACTTCTATATTTAACCTTTCTGGAAACTGTACAACTGATGCTTGGGATTAAATAGCATATTGTTCCCCTTGTACGCCCGATTTCAAACTCAAAACCTACGCTACACTCTAGAAATTGTTATACACCGTACTATTCAACGGATTTCGGCCAGCTTTCAACTGATTTCGGCCAGCTTACAATACGGGACTAGACCATCTTCGGCCTCGGTTCTACACCATTTTCAATTCCATAATAAGTTTCAATTGTTTCTAATGTATGTATTGGGAAAAATTCACTATAAGTGTAACTTCAAAATAACATAATTGTCACAGTCAGATTTCATCCAACCTTGCATGAAGTATCTCTAATTTCAATATCTCCAAACTATAAAGCACTGATGATTTCATGTAATAATATAAAAATCCGTTCAAGAACAAACTTTAGGCTAGGGAAGGAAAATTGGTGCTTGGCGAGCTCATCTGAAAGATGGACAGATCAAAAAATACTAGGACTACTAGGTTTTTTTTTCAGGTATGAATAGGGTTTTAATTGTAAATAAGACTATAAACAACTTAACTACTAGGGATTGACCCAAATATAAATGTACAAAAAGAAAAAAAATTAGGGTTTTCTTCAAGAAATTGACACAAATAGATTTAATGCTGACAAGCAACTATAAATGCTTACTCTTTGTCCCATGTTATGCAGAATCATTCATGTTGTAGCAAAAAATTAGGGTTTTCTTCAAGAAATTGACACAAATAGATTTAATGCTTACAAGCAACTATAAATGCTTACTCTCTGTCCCATGTTATGCAGAATCATTCATGTTGTAGCAAAAAATTAGGGTTTTCTTCAAGAAATTGACACAAATAGATTTAATGCTTACAAGCAACTATAAATGCTTACTCTTTGTCCCATGTTATGCAGAATCATTCATGTTGTAGCAGTTAAATTAGGGTTTTCTTCAAGAAATTGACACAAATAGATTTAATGCTTACAAGCAACTATAAATGCTTACTCATTGTCCCATGTTATGCAGAATCATTCATGTTGTAGCAGTTATTATGTTGGTATGGCCACATCTACAACATATAGTCGTTTCAATTGTTTCAATGGTTGTTGGTTGAGTGTGATTATGATGCGGGTTCATTCTTGCTTGAGTTATTCACTCGGTTAGATCACATGCTACAACTTGGGCTGAAATTGCCTCCTCGATAAGGTTTTCTATCATGGAGAATGCCACTTTGCAGCACAATGATCTCTAACACAAGGTGATGCAAACCACGAATTAGATCAAATGTATTAACAAAAGGTGATGCAAACCATGAATTAGATAAAATGTCTTTTCATGCATACCCGATTAATCTCCTCTATCCAAATCACCATGAATTAGATAAAATGTCTTTTCATGCATACCCGATTAATCTCGTCTATGCAAATAAGAAAAAAATTATTTGTGGCAGTTGTATATGCAAACGGACATGGGATGTGAAGTTCAACAACAAGATTTCTGTCAAAAGCACAACATGTTAGCATAGAGTTCCAGTTTCTGGTAAGAAAATCCTTTGACATTCATGTTATTTCTACAATAATTAATATTTTCTATGAAAGTATCCAAATGCTCTGAATATTAGACTCTCTATTAACTTACTGACATACTTGTGGTTCTTCCTGGTTTGACAATTGAACAAGGATAGCGTAGAAGAGCCTTGAGAACGTAGTTGTTTCCTAGGTCGATAATTAGGTAAGGACAGGGTAGAAGACATGTTTATGACAACATCACCATTACTAGCCATGTATTCAACAAAAGAGAGGCAAGTGCACCACTAGTCAATCTTTCTGGTGCACTTCATTCTTTCATCCCCGTGCAATTATCAGACCAGAGCTCCTATGTACATCATTTAATTAATGAGACAACTAGCTTGGGAGAGCAAGTGGTTTTAACATATATAAGAGAATCAACTTCAAAGGAGAGGCATGAGCAATAACTAAAGTGGGATAAAATATGCAAAACAAACACACTGTGAGGTTATGCTCACTTCTTTATTATTCAATGAAGACGGATTACATCTTTATATAGGAAAAGACTCTACCGAGTGGTTACATGCAAACCAAAGACAACTAGACTCTTAACTAAGAACTGACTCTTAACACGCCTACAACTGACTCTCACAACTGAAGCTTATAACTGGTGTTTACAACTGCCACTTACAAGTGGCGCTTTCTCCATTATTTCCAAGTCTCCCACTTAATGGAGAATGGATTGACTTCTACACCTAACATCTCCCTAAACAGTTCAAACTTAATCTTTCCAAGAGGCTTAGTGAAAATATCAGCAGCATTTTCACTAGTATTACAATACATAAGAGTTATTTCATTTGACTGCAATTTTTCTCGAACAAAATGATACTGAGCTTCAACATGCTTTGTCCTTGCATGAAAAATTGGATTCTTCGCAATATTGATTGAACTTTGATTATCACATCTAATCATCGTAGGTTCCTTTCGTTCTTCTCCAACATCTTGAAGAAATCTTCTTAACTAAATAGCTTCACAAGTTGTTGCACACAAGTCTTTATGTTTTGCTTCAGTAGAAGACAAAGACACAATAGGTTTCTTTTTACTACTCCATGAAACAACCTCGGATCCAATGTTGAATGCATATCCAGTGGTTGATCTTCGATCATCCAGATTGCCACCCCAATTAGAATCTGAATAACCTATCAACTCAACATCAGATGCATCAGTATATTTAATACAATAATCAAGTGTACCTTTTAGATACCTGAGTACTGCCTTTGCTGCATTCCAATGGCTTTCATGAGGTTTTGCCATGAACGGACTTAACACACTCACAGAATATGAAATATCAGGTCTGGTTGTGGTGAGATAATTCAGACTACCCACCATCTGTCTATACACAGTGCCATTCACTTCCTTCGAACCATCATCACAAGAAAGTTTCACATTTTGTTGCATGGGAACAATAGAAGACTTACACTTATCCATTTTAAATCTCTTAAGTATTTCTCTGATATACTTACTCTGACAAACAAAAGTTTGGTCTGCATTTCTCCAAACTTCAAGACCTAGGCAGTAATGTAACTCACCAAGATCTTTCATTTCAAATACCTTTGATAACTGCTCCTTGATTTCATCAATTAACTTCTCTGCATTTCCTGTAATTATTAAATCATCAACATATAATGAAATCAATACTATA
>JASDQU010816481.1:16601-32254 GCA_032191745.1 Picea mariana
AACTCCCTCTTCACCTTTTTATATAAAATATATCCACTTTAAATAATAATAAAAAACTTATACCTCACTCACAAAGGTAAAGTTTAAACCTTCTTTTTGAAAAAATTCAAAATTCACGATTCTAAAATATATATATCCCCTTTCTCATTTGCATGCACTTCACAAGTCGTGGCACTCTTTTTCAAAACTCACCCAATCCTCAAAAACCACGCATGCCAAGAAACTCACGCATGATTTGATTATGCATGCTCCAATTCTCATAAAGTAAACGTAAATGTTTTGATTATAATGCTCCAATTATGCATGAAGTAAATGCAACTTCAATACACCAGCAAAACAAACTCTCACGAGCTCACTCTTCCACGCGATTTCAACCTCACACTCTATTTCACAAATGCAATAGACAGATCTCGAAAACTCATGCATCCTCTTTTTATCCAGCCTACGTAGAAGAAAATGTTTTCGTACCTGACATTATAGCAGACTGTGGGGACTCCACACCTCACAGAACTGACATTGCCTCTTTCAAGAACGCTTCACCAAAAAAAAATTCACGCATGCACCAGATCTCCACGCATCTGATCAAACGTTCACGCTATCCATGCCTTCTCCCCGTGGCTCTGATACCAAGATAAAATATAAAAAACAAACACACGGTGAGGCTATGCTCACTTCTGTATTATTCAATGAAGACGGATTACATCTTTATATAAGAAAAGACTCTACCGAGTCGGTTACATGCAAACCAAAGACAACTAGACTCTTAACTAAGAACTAACTCTTAACATGCCTACAACTGAAGCTTATAACTAGTGTTTACAACTGGCACTTACAACTAGCGCTTTCTCCATTATTTCCAAGTGGATGGAGGGGGAATGGGGCTATACCTTTCTTTCTCGACAAGGGAGGAGCGGAACCTCATTCTTGCATGCATGATGGATGGCTTTCAAGAACTCAAAGGAGAGAAGAGAACACACTAGGGACTCGACCGTTGAATCAAGTTTACAGTATGTTGGGAAGGAAAACTCCATTGCAGGAACAGTGTGCAAAGCTAGAGATACAGTGATTCTCCCATGGAATGGGCTTGCCCAAGAGAGACGGGTTGCAAGGCCTTATCATATAATTATTCATGAGACTATGCCTCCATTGATGGACACAAATATTACATCTTGTTTGGAAACGAATAAAAACCTAACTGAAGAAGGGTACTAAAAAGCATAAACATTTAATGTTAACAAACTAATGCTATTTTTATCTTTAGAGATAGCATTAGTACCTTAATATATGTACATCTTAATCTAATTATCATTTTCTAAGTTTCAAACAAAAGACTTTGCATTTCTTCTCCTTTTGCCTAGGAAAAAGCCAAATAAAAACTCAAATTGAAAAGTTAAGATAAAAAACCAAATCTAATATGTTGTCATATTATATATATAAATCTCTCAAAACTTTGGGAAGATTAAATATTTCTCCATACCCACTACCAAGCCAACCAATGCACTCACCATCATTTTCCTTAGTGCTTTAAGCCAAATATATATCTTTCAAAAATTAAAACCGCCAAAATTTCTTCTCCAACAAAAAAAACTAAGTGGACTTTTCATTCAACTTTGATTCTTTTATTGAATCTGTAAATAATTAAAAATGGTACCTTTACCATACAGCCTTCTAAGATTATGGTTGTCATAGTTCACAAACCGAAGATTTGTGGGCCCTACACAAAGGCGAATAGATTTATGGGCCCTACACAAAGGCGAATTGATGCAACCCACAGGAGAAACCTTCTCATATGCCAACACTAAAAAATTATGCTTAATATGGTATTTTATCTAGAACTCTTTCACTTCAATTCTTATGTCCAAAACAGAATAATGGAATAATGGTAGTCGGATCTGATGTAAGTTTTGCAGATGGGATTAGATACAAAGTCAGATAAGTCAGACAGTTACAAGGTCTTCTCCAACCATATCATCTTTGAGTGCCAACGAACATTGAACGTTGGCTTCCTTCATGCAGGCATTGTTAAATATAAATGTAACCTCAACAATCTGACTGTACACTGCCAACTATACTAGACAGCTGTACTTTCTATTCTTGATTTGCTTGAGCCTATTTAGCTCATCTATTTCCCATTGCATTGTAATCTCTTCAGTTCTTCATATATTCTAATATACTGTTTTCTGTTCTATTCTTTCTCTCTGCATTTCTTGCTTCACAATTTATCATGGTATCAGAGCTATAGTAGTAAGTCTCTTCACACAGGCTGGAGAGAAACACGATCCTCGCAGCGCAAAGCTTCACGAATCTCGAGAAGCATTTGACACAAACTTTTCACAAGGCTTGGAGAGCTTTCCGTCATACTCTCGAAAGATTCTCGCAGGAAACTTCCACAAGAAAGAAGATCGTCATACGCTCAAAAGATCAGCGTAAGAAGATCACCTGCCGAAGCAGAGCGTACAATGCTTGAAAGAACGAGGAAGAAGAGATTGCAGAAGGAAGAAACAGTAAAGATTCTTGTAATCTTTTCAAGAATCATCAAGATTCACGAAGAAGAGCTGCAGGACGGAAGCACATTTAAAGAACTCAAAGAATTTTTTCAAAATTGTTAAAGATTCTTGCAGAGGGAAGAATCGTTTAAAGTTTTTCGAAATTCGCTCAAATCTGTCAAAGATTGAAGCAGTGAACAAAGAACTCGTAAAATTCTTTCAAATCTTTGAAAGATTCATGAATCTTTCTTCCACAGGAGCAAAGAATGCATCACATGTGCAAAGAACCGCCATTGAAGCCGTAAGATTCGTCCTGCGAACGGATCCAGAGCGGGAAACCAGTTCAGAAGGGACAAAGAGAGCATGGAAAAGGCAAAAGAGTTTCAGCCGTTAGATCTTGCGCAAAGGACTGATAGTCGTTGGATCAACGAGAAAGTGCACGAGGTTTAATCCTCTGGAGCGCACAGGAGAAATTTTGACTTGTGAAGTCACGAAATCCCGACAACATCTGGTCCGTCAATCAAGAAACACGTGGTGAGATCTCAGCATTTCGTTGACTCGCAAGGTGTAAGGGTTAGAAGACTGCCGTGAGAATTCACAAATCACGAAATCACGAGTCATTCTGGACCGTTGGATCAAGAAAGATCGTGAGCCGTCGATCTTATCCCATCGCAAAATCGGGAATCGGGAGTTGGATGAGTGGAGACTGCTCTCCAAAACTCTGATACGCGAAATCCCGACATCAAGAATCACGAAATCTCGAGAGGATTGTGATTCGTCCATCTCATAGGACAGGTGGCAGCAGATCCAAGTGTCGTTAAATCGGCATATCAAAGTTCGCGGTTTTGAAAGACCGTCGCAACAAGAGTTCTAAACTCGCAAAATTGYGATTCACGAAATAGCGATAAGATCACAGCCATCCATTTGTTTGGACACATGGTGGACATCGAGGAAACCGTCGACGTTTAGGCAACCGGGGTTTTCAAGTTGACAGAAACTTTGGAGTCGCAAGTCGCAAAATTGCGAAACGACGAGGACTGTCCATCTTGAGGGGATGCATGGCGTAAATCTGAGGACTCGGGAAAAGTCCCGAAAAGGAAAGGGCCATCGGCATATCGGGATTCGGCGTTTCGCGAATCCTGAGGACAAGAAGCACGAGCATTTCGGAATTGCGAAGTCTGAAATCCCGACAGGAGGAAAGCTCCGTTTTGGGGCCTAGCTGACGTCATCTCGTCAAAATGAGGGATCGAGAATCTCCACGGTGAAACCCCCAAAGTAGACTTGAGTCGTCCATCTATTGGGATGCATGGCGGAGATCAAAGGAATCGGGAAAGTCCAGAAAGGAAAGCGCCATCGGCAAATCAGAGATCGGGGAATCGAGGAGTCAGAAGAGCTCATCATTAGGGTTCACAAAGTCCTAATTCACGATATCCCGATAAGATCTGGATCATCAGATCACAGCAAGATCTGGACCGTTGAATAGTCCAAGGGAAAATTTCACTGTTCGTCAAATTGAAAGGCAAAAAAATGGGAAAAGCCCATAGTGCTTTAACATTAAGGTGTGTGGTCACATTGCACGGTGACTAAGGCCAAACTCAAGGCCGATAAGCTCTTTTTGGCCATCGGCAAATCGGTGTTTCGACGATCGGAAGCTGGAGAGTTCAGAGGACTCGTCTAACAAAGCCAGAATCTCGCAATGTTGACACTCGCCAAATCTTGCAACACAGCGTTCCAGAATACCTGCAAGCTAGCAACAGACCTAGGTTTAAGAAAAAGAAAAAGGTAAATACAAAATTTCCCTCTGTTTTTCTGTAATAAAATGTTTATGGCGTCATCTAGCAATTTAGGACCAACTTAGGGTCCGATTCTTCTAGGAAAGAATTACGAGTTTTGGTCTCTTCGGATGAGATCGTTCTTGCAAGGACAAGAGTGTTGGGAGCCAATGGATCTTAGATATGTGGAACCAGATCCAGTAGCCCTTTCTGCCATGACAAATCCGCAGAAAATTGCTCAGGCAACACTGAGGAACAAAGAAAATAAAGCAAAATTCTGGATTCAAAATTCTGTGGATGATACGATTTTTTCAAAAATCACAGGCGCTGGTACTTCAAAACAGGCCTGGGACATCCTTAAATCTTCCTACCAAGGAAATGACAGGGTCAAAACAGTTAAACTACAGACCTTGAGGATGCAATTCAAGACTCTAAGGATGACAGAGTCCGAAAATGTGGATCAGTTCATGACCAGAGTCATGGGCATCGTGAACTAGATCAGATTGACTGGTGGAACCATCACTGATCAACGTATTGTTGAGAAAATTCTCAAAAGTTTACCAAACAAATTTGAAATGGTTGTAACAATAATCCTTGAATCCAAGGATCTGTCAAGGTTTTCAACAGATGAATTAATTGGTTCTCTGGTGACACATGAGACTAGACTGCATCTCACAGATGAGTCAATCTCCAATGCCTTCAAAACTCAATTCTCCTTCAGCAGAGGGAGAGGTAGAGGCAGAAGTAGAGGTCACCAAGGAAGAGGGAGCAATCAAAGTAACCCTCACTCCAGTGGAGGTAGTAGACAACAGTATCCAAATCAAAATTTCCAAAGTCAAAGACAACAGCAACAAAATCAACATCAGAATTTCCAACCTCAAAGAGGCAGAGGGAGAAGGTCAAATGACAAAACAAGCATACAATGCTATTACTACAAAAAGTATGGGCACTATGAATCTGAATGCAGGAAGACGTAAACAGATCAGCTCTCAGGCAGAGCACATGTGTCAAATCATACGGGAGACACCTCAAGAGGTATTTTTCTTTCGTGTCACAAGACTGAACAACAACCTAAAGATCTCTAGTTGTTGGACAGTGGATGCAGCAATCACATGATAGGTAACAAAGAATTACTTTCATGCATTGATTCTTCAATCTCATATGATATTACACTTGGAAATGATTATTTAGTCAAAGTTCAAGGAAAAGGAACTGTTCCTATTCTTACTAAACAGAATGTGAAGAAAGACATAAACAATGTCTATCATGTTCCAGATCTGAAACATAATTTTTTAAGTGTAGGACAGCTCATTGAACATGGCTATAAGGTACTTTTTGAGGGAGCATCTTGCAAAATATATGACAAATACCCCAGCAGAAAATTGATTTATGAAATCCATATGACTCCAAATAGGATGTTTCCCCTTACCCTCAGAACTGCAAATCTGATTCAACAATATGCACAGAGTGCATCAACCGTGAATGAAATAATGGTTTGGCATACAAGATTTGGACATCTACCATTTCAGAGTCTAAGTCTTCTTCAGAAGAACTCCATGGTCAAAGGTCTTCCTATCTTTAAAGAGAAAATTCCCCCATGTGAGTCTTGCATACTTGGAAAACATAAGAGAACAAGTTTTCCACAGTCTTCCAATCAAGCCAAACAACATCTTGAACTTGTTCACACTGACCTATGTGGACCAATGCAAACAGAGTCAATAGGTGATAGCTTTTACTTTCTAACGTTTATTGATGATTTCAGCAGAAAAATATGGATCTATTTTCTCAGACTCAAGTCTGAAACTTTTGCAAAATTCAAAGAATTCAAGGCAAAAGCTGAAAAACAGAGTGGCAAATATATCAAAGCACTCAGGTCAGATGGAGGAGGAGAATACAACTCCGGAGAATTTGCAAATCTCTGCAAATCACAAGGCATTATCATACAAACAACAGCCAGATATACTCCACAACAGAATGGAGTGGCTGAAAGGAAAAATCAGACCATAATGAATATGGCAAGAACACTTCTTAAAGAGAAAAGTTTGTCAAATAGGTTTTGGGTTGAAGCAGTAGCATGCTCAGTTTATCTCTTGAATAGATCACCAACCACAAGTCTAAAGATGAAAGTTCCCCAAGAAGCATGGAGTGGGACAAAGCTCAATGTAGCGCATCTAAGGACATTTGGATGCATAGCATACGCTCACATACCTTCCGAATTAAGGAAGAAACTTGATGACAGAAGTGAAAAATGTATTTTCACTGGATATAGTGAAACATCTAAAGCTTATAGGCTTTACAATCCAATCACCAAGAAACTAATTCTCAGCAGAGATGTAAAATTTCTAGAAAATCAATTCTGGAATGATTCAGAAAATCAGCAAATGAACAGTCTAAATCCATTGTTGCCAAATTCTGAAAATGCAGAAAATTCAGGACAGCAAGTACCTCAAACTACTCTTCCAAGATTGCAAGTACAAAGACAACCTGAACACTCACTCGATAACTCAACTTCCAGCAGAGAATCATTCTCTGAAACACAAAATCAGAGAACTTGAAGTTTGAGAGAAATCCATCAGCAGTTGGATGACTTTGAACAACACAACATTTTTGCTTTAATGTCATGTCAACCTACATCTTTTAAGGAAGCAGCTAAGGAGCCACATTGGGTTCAAGCAATGAACCAAGAAATTGACTCCATTGAGAAGAACAAGACATGAGATCTTGTTGATTTGCCAAGTCACAAGAAAAGTATTGGTGTCAAGTGGGTTTACAAAACTAAACTCAATGAAAAAGGGAAAATCGAAAAACACAAGGCAAGACTTGTTGCCAAAGGATTCTCACAACAACCAGGTACTGATTATGGTAAAAATTTTTCTCCAATAGCAAGATTAGACACTGTAAGGACTCTATTGGCCATAGCATCCCAACACAAATGGGAAGTATACCAGATGGATGTCAAGTTAGCATTCCTGAATGGTTTTTTAGAAGAAGAAGTTTATGTCAATCAACCACATGGATTTGAAGTCCAAGAGCACCCATCCAAAGTATATCGGTTGAAGAAAGCCTTGTATGGCTTAAAGCAAGCTCCAAGAGCTTGGTACAGCAGAATTGACACTTATCTAATCAAAAGTGGTTTTAGCAGAAGCCAAAATGAGCCAACTCTTTACACCAAAACAGATCAGCACGATAAAATTTTGATTGTATGTTTATATGTTGATGACATGATCTATACGGGAAATCTTGAGCTAACATATTTTAAACATGCCATGCAATTTAAGTTTGAGATGACAGATCTTGGCATAATGAAATATTTTTTAGGGATTGAGGTTCATCAATCAACCAAAGGCATTTTTATCTGTCAGCAAAAGTATGCAACAGACATCCTCAAAAGATTTTGCATGGAAGAATGCAATCCAGCAGAAACCCCCATACCACTAGGCACAAAATTGAGCAAGAATGATGAAGGTCCTACAGTGGACTCTACCCTGTACAAAAGTTTAGTAGGCAGTTTGTTGTATCTTACAACAACTAGGCCTGACATTATGTATGCAGCCATCCTTGTTTCCAGATTCATGGAATCCCCCAAAGATTCTCATTGGAAAATGACGAAACGAATTTTGAGATATGTTGCAGGAACTCTCAATTTCGGCTTATGGTACACTAAATCTGATAGTAATCAACTTTCTGGTTACACAGATAGTGATTTTGCAGGTAGCCTAGATGACAAGAAAAGCACATCTGGACATGTTTTTCAACTGGGCACGAACCTAATCTCATGGGCATCAAAGAAGCAGCCAATTGTTTCAATATCTTCTACAGAGGCAGAGTATGTCACTGCTACCTTAGCTTCTTGTCAAGCTGTGTGGCTGAGAAGAATATTGAAAGATATGTCACATACAGAAAATGATCCAACTCCTATTTTTTGTGATAATACTTCAGCAATTGCTTTATCCAAAAATCATGTGTTTCACAAGAAAAGCAAACACATTGACACTCGTTTTCATTTCATACGCGAGCTAGTCAATAATGGTGATATTGCACTACAATTCTGTGGTTCTCGAGATCAGCTTGCTGATATCTTTACAAAGCCACTAGGAAAGTCAGTTTTTGATTTTTAGAGACAGCACTTAGGCACAATCAGTGCTGATGTTTGTAACTGTTGAGTTTAAGAGGGAGTGTTAAATATAAATGTAACCTCAACAGTCTGACTGTACACTGCTAGCTGTACTGGACAGTTGTACTTTCTATTCTTGATTTGCTTGAGCCTATTTAGCTTAGCTATTTCCCATTGCATTGTAATCTCTCCAGTTCTTCATATATTCTAATATACTGTTTTCTGTTCTATTCTTTCTCTCTGCATTTCTTGTTTCACAATTTATCAAGCATCACTATAAGCTTCAGGTGGTATACCACTTCCACAGGTACGGATAAGTTGAAAGGATTTGAACTTTAAATCTCAATATAGCTAAGAAAATAAATAATTAACAAGATGAAATTAGGGAAGCCAATTCAATTAATATGTCCATCAATAATATATATAATACATATATCACATTTATTCTCTAACTGTATAACTATTAAAGTAAGATAACAAATTCAGATTAGAGTTTTCAACAAACTCATGCGATCATCTATTCAGGATTCTACTTTCACTTAGAATGTTGCCATAACATAGTCTAAGATCCTAATGACGCTTGCTCATCCTTGGGATGGGCCACTACCCCAGCAGCGGATGACCTGCCAAAATGTTAATGGTATCATTAAAGTTTTTTAGTTTTTTACTATCATATTGGTTAGTTTGTAGGACTCTTTGGCATTTCCACAATCAAAAAAATAAATGTATATATAATATAATATATATTGAAAAAAAAAAAAATTTAAATATTCATCACATTGATAATAAAATAAATTTTTAAAAAATATTCAACACATTGATAGTAAAAAGTAAACAATCTTCCATTACCAAAGAAATCACAATCTTTATGTTCATGTCTGAGCTTCATCTTTCATCATGGCCCAGCTTTGATACTACCTTTATCTATTATGCAACTGCTTTTGTAATCTGAGGTTTGCTTAATTGTCGATAGGTAATGCTGCACAGGATGCTAAATTATATTACCATTTCACTTTGGTTTTCATAACAACATTTTGATTTACTATTTCGTGTTGCTTGTGGCAAATGTTTTAGTAAATCCAAATGTTGTATTGCTCGTGTAGCACATGATGATAGTTTCCTGTAAACTTTTGCCACTGTATGTGTTTTTATTTTTATTATTATATCAATTATATATTGAAGATGGAGATATTAGACTATATTACTTAGATTCGTGCTTATATATATCCAATAATGTATCATATGCTAAGCAGTTTATTGATAGATCTGTGAGACTTCTGGAATTTGCAACTTCTTGCTCATTTATTTTTATTTTTTATTTTGTGACAAATCTTGTTTTTTTGTTTTTTAAGAGATACAAATCAGTACAACCACATAATAATTGTGGCTTATGAAGATTGATAGTTTTTTTTTTTTTAATTTATAAACTCTAACTGTGTTTTAAGATAATTTTAATTCTAGCATAAACTTTAATCTTAACACAATTCTAACTTTAATATAATTTTAATCATTTTAATAATACATTAATTATTATTAAATAGCATATTTAAATGATTGATATTGTCATTTCTTTAAAGATATTTTCCAATTAAAAATTTATTATTTATATTTCATTAATATGTCTTTTGAGATCACTGGATTTTACTACCCACATCTACCATTTCAATAATTCAATAGTAAATTTTTACACCAAATTTTCATTATGGAAGGTTCTAGGGTTTATTGATGATGGAAATAAAAAGTTGTTAGGGTTTTGTTTGAAAGAGGATTGATAGCATAACTCTTGGGCCCAATATTCAAGGAAGGAAAAGATGAGACTTATACTGTTCTCAAAAATAATTTTACATGTTTTTTTTGAAAAATGAGAAGAGATAAAAATGTAATGCAAATTTCATAAACTTAAAAAATAAGAAAATAGATAAAACCAATTGTTTTAAAAGCAAATACAGAACAATGGATGGTGCCTTCGAAAATAGAGGGAAATCATAGTTGAACCTGATAACAACGATCTCTCATTTAGATTCCAGCATAATATGCTTGAGGTTGAGGTTTCCTCCTTCCAAACGCATAAACAAACACCATTTATGTTTTAAGATTTGCAACAGAAGATAAGTGTCATGTCGAATGGAGTAACTAATACATAGTAAATGAGAAGCAAAAATAAATGATAATGAGACCATCGCTAGGTGTGTAAAGCATGCGCCAGTGCACTCTCAACTTTTATCCAATTTATACTTTGCTAAGAACAGGTCACTACAAGTTAGGTTACTGGCATAGCAATTACCAACTAATGAACACTTCTATATCACGAACAAGTCTCAAATATGGAGATGCAAAGAATTTGTATGTCTCAAATATGGAGATGCAAAGAATTTGTATCACTTGGCAACTAGCGAATCAATTTGGTCAAAACAATAAAAGAATAAACCCTATTCCATTACATATAAGAATTACTAACCACTATTCATGCCTCGACATAACATAAACTAGAAGAGGAGGAAGTATCTAGACAGTGGGAATTTGAATGGCCCCATTTCCGATTACTTTCCAAGTAATCTGACATACCAAAAATCAAAATCGTTAAGATTGCAATTTTCATTGTTCAAATCACAATTTGAACAATTTCTTTCGATTTATGTTGGACAAAAAAGCTTTCAGAGAGGACCAAGTTGTGAATTTTCAGATTGCAATTTTCATTGTTCAGATCACAATTTGAACATATTCTTTCGATTTAGGTTGGACAAAAAAGCTTTCAGAGAGGACCAAGTTGTGAATTTTCTTTGTAAATTGGAGCAGTCGAATTGTTGGCAAAAATACTTATTAATAACTGTAAACCCTAAATCATAGATTTGAGTTACTCTACCATTATTCGCACAAACTTGGACTACAACCTGCATGACGCACTGCAACTTTCATGAGGTCCTTACATGACAATGCAACTTTCATGCATGAGGTCCCTACATGACAATGAATGTCATGCAGAGAAATTCTAATATGTATAGAGATAGATTTAAACCAGATTTTGTAAAATGCCAAGAACTAAAACTTAACAACACTGGGCAGAAAGGAAAACGTGTGCGTCACAGTTAAAACCCCACCGCTCTCCACCTGCTAAGGAGATGGCTCTCCACATGATAATGTTAATTGAAATTGAAACGGGGGCTTAAACATGACATCCAACCATAGCACAGTTCACATCCATAAAAACTAATTCAAAAGTGATAATAAATTCACATCCATAAAAACTAATTAAAAGTGATAATAACAGGTTGAGTGATATTAATCCAAAAGTGGGAATCATTTCAAAAGTGATAAGTGATAATATGAATGTCATGCAGAGAAATTCTAATATGTATAGAGATAGATTTAAACCAGATTTTGTAAAATGCCAAGAACTAAAACTTAACAACACTGGGCAGAAAGGAAAACGTGTGCGTCACAGTTAAAACCCCACCGCTCTCCACCTGCTAAGGAGATGGCTCTCCACATGATAATGTTAATTGAAATTGAAACGGGGGCTTAAACATGACATCCAACCATAGCACAGTTCACATCCATAAAAACTAATTCAAAAGTGATAATAAATTCACATCCATAAAAACTAATTAAAAGTGATAATAAAAGGTTGAGTATATATTAATCCAAAAGTGGGAATCATTTCAAAAGTGATAAGTGATAATAAAAGGTTGAGTAAATATTAATTCAAGAGTGGGAATCATATAATTTATAAATGTAAGTTATGAGTATTAAATTTTATTCATTAATTTGGGAAGACAAGGAAGTCATGAGCATTAAATTTTATTCATTGATTTGGAAAGATCACTAAAAATATATTAGTATCTTTAATTTTTAGTCATAAGATTATGATTTACAATTAAAAGATCATTAATTATACTCATTTTCAATAGATGTATTCCCTATAGACATAATTAATTGTGCCCATTTCCAATAAATATACACCTATAGACTTAATTTTTTTTTTTTTAACTTTAAAAAACTTTATTAATAAAATAAATAAAATTTTGTTTTTAGTGAGGGAGGTGCCAAAGAGACAAATCATTAAATCATTAATAATTTATTTAGTTTAAATAATTATAAAAATCATATAGTCGAATTAACAATGAGAATATTATCCCTGCATAATATGATTATTAAATGGATAGATATGATCGTAAATAAAAATGTACAGTGAGGTAATTTCCATGTAAACGTGGAGCTAATATATTTATCGGTTATCCCTAAAGAGATACAAGTTATTTTTGGTAAGAAGCTTTGAAGCGGCCTTTAGGCTAGGGATTATAGTAATGGAATAGTTGGTTTTTCAATTAGTTCCCGAGAGAGTTTCAAACATTTTAATCCATAGTTTTAGTGAGATGACGATTTTTGGAAGTTCGTTTTATTTTTATCTTAAGTTGAGGTTTCAGCGTTTATTTTTATTTTATCTTAAGTCTTGAGATCTTATTTGGTCTTATATCCACTCTATTTCAATGCGTGTAAGTTTCAAACTTCAGAAAGAAGTCTTGAGATCTTATTTGTTCTCATATCCACTCCATTTCAATGCGTGTAAGTTTCAAATTTAGGAAAGTGGAAGATGGATTAATGTTAAGCTTCAATATAACATTAATTTCAAACATTAAATGTTTTTGATAGTCTAAATCATATAACCCATCATAATTCTGATGTTTTTGAGATGTCCATAATTCAGATTTGTTGTTGCGGTGTTCAACTCTAAACTTTGTGTTGTTGGATTTGTTGTTGTTGCGGTGTCCATCTCTAAACTTTGTGTTGTCAAGATGTAGCTTTGCATGCAAACCCTCACGGTATTAAGGTAAGAAAAACAACCAAGGATAAGAGATTATTCTGATTATTCTCTGCAACTGAGTCAATTTAATCCTTTCCACTTTAACTAGTGCTTTGTTTTTGTCCGCAAGATTGAAATTCCTTCCCTGCAAGATTAAAGAGCAAACTAAGTGGCAATAAATCTTGCAATATCGAAATTTCTACCTGATTATTTTGAGGAGTCTTGATATTTTCTCTTACAAAAACTGTATAAATGATGTGCAAGTAACCATACGATTTTCTTTTATCAAAATTTCTACCTAATTATTTTGAGGAGTCTTGATATCTTATTTTACAAAAACTCTATAAATGATGTGCAAGTAACCATACCATTTTCTTTTACAGAAACTCTATTCTATAAATGATGTGCAAGTAACCATACCATCAGTGCTTTGTTTTTGTCTACAATATTGAAATTTATTCCCTGCAAGATTAAAGGGCACAGTGAGTAGCAAGAAAGTTTGCAAGATTGAAATTGCCTCCTTATTTATTTTTTTTGAGAAATTTTGATATTTTCTTTTAAAGAAACTATATAAATAATATGCAAACTTTATAAATGATGTGCAAGTAACCATATTGTTTATAGATTTGTTTTAGGCATTCTTTCATACACTTGTTATGCATTTTGTAAACTCCATCATTGTACATACATTAAGAGCAACACAGTACTTGCATTTCAATAAATAAAAAAATGTCATCATCTATGAAATATGTTGACATAAAATAAATGTCATCCTGTATGAAATATGTTGACAAGAATTTGTTACAAGACTTTGTTACATAGAAATAGGATAATATTTTTTATCATTGTAAAATAAATTTATGAGAGTAAATAATTTATGTATATACTTGCATCAGTTTTTTTCTTTGGAGATTCAAAGTAGCAATTGAGCCTCCAAAATTTTCCATTGGAACACTCCGCTCTGTGCCATTTATGGCCCTCCTCTTCCTCCTTTAGACTACATAACCCCCCATTGGAACGCTCCACTCTGTGGCATTTATGGCCCCTCCTCTTCCTCCTTAAGTTATTCACTACATAACCCTATTCTTCAGTCCACCGTGGTTGGTATTCTTCAGTGCACAAGAGAAGCAAAAAGTCGAAATGGAAAAAACCAGCCCTAGATGCCTGGGTCTGATCGAATTATCAAGAGGTGTTGTGATCTATACCTCTTCTTATGACTACTTTGATGCCCTAGACCAAGATTAGACTAGGCCTTTAAATGACTAGAGGGGAGCTATGGTTATTTTGTGTTAATAATTGTGCAAGACCCGTTCATGGAGAAGGTTTGAACGTAGGAAAAACCTAACAACCACCAGCAGACCTGATTGCAGCAATACCTACCCTACTTTTCACACTTGGAGCGCACCCATCGCAGTTGGACCATCGCATGAACAGCTCAAATAGACTCGGTAAAAGCATCGCAGTTGTCTGCACAGAAAAGCCAATTTCCCTTAACAAAAACCATCGCATTAAGTACTTATATTATTTACCTAGCAGTTTCAACAAATAAATGAGAAACTAATTATGCTTTTGGATAAACTATGGATGTTCCTTCACTAGTACCACTGCAGGTTTTGCACTTCGGCCTCTTTGAAACAAGATAAGCTATGAATTCATTCCATGAACTTGAATCCCGTGATTATTCATTTTTGGATGTTTTCATTTAATGTGATAAAATGATCCACTCTATGCTATTTATGACCCTCCTCCTATAGGAAAAGAAAAAAGTACATATAACATATATGTTATTTTATGTGTAGTACATATAACATATATGTTATATTAATACATGTAACATATATGTTATATGAAAAAAGTTCAAATGGACAAGGCCAACCCCAGTTGCTCGAGTCTGGTTGAATTAGAAGATTGCAAAAAGGGGTTATATCTACCTTGTAGCCCTCTTGTTTGGGTGATGCAAATAATGACTGATTGAGGACAACTTGACGAATAACCTACTCTTTAGTTGGTTTCTTTCCAATCGACTCAAGTGAGGGATTTACTTAATTTTCGTCCACTCGATAGATCTGTAGAAACTTGGAGCCATCGATCAAAATTCCCACCCATTGATTCATCCTCTTACCCCAGCGTCCATCTGTTACGTGGGACCAACAACATGACTAGATACAATGGAAAAGATAAAATAGGTATATAACCTAGGCACCAAAGTGTTGCATGCAAACCAAGTGTATTGTGATGCGGGTGTAAGATCCATGCAAACTGTTATAATTGAAAACGTAGAAAAACACAATCAACAATCACACAAATTATAAAACACAGAGATTTATGTGGTTCACCAAAAACATTGGGCTAATTCCACCAAGCAGAGGTATTGGTTGTCTTATTATTCAGATCATGGAGATTATAGCAGCTCACTCACATTCATGTCTACCTCTACGGGCTTACATAAATAATGAACAGAATTAGATTAGTTACATAAC
>JASDQU010816482.1:12304-27276 GCA_032191745.1 Picea mariana
CATTATATAACTGGTAGATTGAAAATTATGAAGCACACTCAAAATATTGTTGGACCATTGAAGACATCCCAATTACACATTCCATAACATGCTATTCAATTTAAGCAGTACCTATAGTTTATGGAAGAATACTCCGACAAACACCTATTCTTATTCCGACAGAAAAATGATAAAAAAGTCAGTACATTACAATGAACAAAATGTTCCATTGATGCATGTCGAGGAAGTTTCTAAATTTTTCAGAGAACAAGGAATAAATCAAAGCTTGGTAGAAACCTTTAGAGACAAGGTAGCAAGGTGGTGGGAAACAAATTCCCCAAGACTACAAATGTGGACAATTGTATCATATTACTTTATAGAGAAATTCAGAGAAAAGAAACTAGCCAAAGCTGCTAACATCCCTATTTTCAAAGTCAGGTATGACCCATTTGAGCATATTCACCATTGTAAGAATGAAGGACACTGAATTTGATATAGAGATGAAAGGTTATGGCCTCACATGTTTCCAAGAAAATTAAATGAAATATCAAACACATGGTATACGATCAAATAATATTGTGGCCATACGGTAAATTGGTCTGACATCAAAGAAATTTTTATCCAAGACTTCAAATTTACCCTGGAAGAAAAACATCTAAAAGAAGCAACACAACAGATCATAAGTTTTTTAGAAAAACTGACTCCAACTACACAAAAGGAAAAAAGGAAGATGACGGTTGATCAAGGCTCAACATCGACTTGTAATCTCATCTTGATAGAAAATAATGGAACTATGACAACACAAATAATTGACATGGAGAATATAATTTGTCCGGGCTAAAGCTTCCGATGGAAAAGTGATCACCCGAAGTTGCAAAATCATGTAAAATTAGTACTAAAGATATCTAAGGAAGAAAAAGAATACCAAGAACAACTCGACTTCTTAGAGAGATTCAACAAAATTGAATAAAGGGAACATTATCTTGACGAAGCAAAACCACCATAGTAGATGGATTTGAAATAAAAAATAACGAATTCAACATATCGGATGATGATCGACCAAAAATGGCATGACTAGGCGACTATTAGATAGATAAGGAAACAACTGACATAGCAGAATTACTCAAGGAATACCAAGATGTATTTTCAAAAGACTATAAATATATAAAAGGACTTGTAGAAGAAATGGGAGAGATGAAAATTCAACTCATTCTAGGAGAAAAACCAATCAAAAAGTGACCTTACAAATTAGCTCACAAATACAAGCCCATCGCTCAAAAGGAAATCGAATGAATGTTATCAGTGGGTATCATATATCCAATAGACAAAGATAAATGGGAAGTTCCTATGGTGGTTCAATCGAAGAAGCACGACCCTAAGAGGTTAAGAATTTGCGTCAACTTAAGAGGTCTTAACAAACTAACTTTAACAGACCTGTTTCCCACTTTGTTTGTCAATGAAATCATTAATTAAGTCGAAGGACACAAATCCTACTCATTTACAGATGAATTCTTAGGATATAATTAGGTACCAATCGCCAAAGAAGATCAACCAAATATGATATTTGTCTCTGAATTTGGCTCCTTCGCCTACAAAGTAATGCCATTTGGATTGAATATTGTCCCTACATTTTTCTCAAGAATAATAGTAAAGGCATTTCAAGAGTATATATACAAAACAATGGTTGTTTACTTCGATGACTGGATGATATACAACTTATTCAAAAACCATATTCAATTGTTGATATTGATGCTTGAACGATGTAGACAAATCCAATTATCTCTCAACATTAAGAAGTGCATCTTTGCCACACCAATTGACATTTTGTTAGGGCATGTGGTATGCAAAGATGATGTAAAACTAAACATGGAAAAGATCAAAATTATACTTGAATTGAGGCCACCTGTAAATCAGAAACAAATTAAAATATTCCTAGGAAACACAGGATACTACAGAAAATTTATACGCCATTATTCAGATATCACGTTCACAATGGATGAGCTACTCCAGAAATAAATCAAGTTTAGATGGAGTCAAGACCACCAGGAATCATTTGAATTATTAAAGAAGAAACTGGTGAAAACACCCATATTAAAATTTCTCGACTGGTCGAGAAGGTTTCATGTACATGTCGACGCTTTGAACGTTGTTGTCAGTTATGTTCTAACACAACCATATGATGACAAAGTTGAACATCCAAATGTGTACACCAATTGGAAATTGAAAAAATAAGAAAGGAACTATTCAACCACAAAAAGAGAAGAATTGTAGATGATATTCGCACTATAAAATTTTCAACACTACCTACTCACCAACCCTTTCACATTGTTTACAGATCATCAATAATTAAAGTACTTAGTCAATAAAGCGGTTCACCAAGGAAATATTTACATTTCTCTTATTCTAGGAATTTGAATTTGACATAATCGTCTGACCTAGAAAAAACAACGTCTGACCTGACCATCTATATAGATTGGAAACAGGAGAGGACCTGACATGCATAGATGACAAACTCCTAGACAAACATCTATTTAGAGTCGAATCTTCCCCAAAAGATCTAGAGGATATAGAAAATGTTTTGGAAGACGGAAATACTCCAAAGTATTTTACAACAAATAAAAACAAGGTGCTATCCCTAAAAGAAACACCATTCACCATTATAAATGGATATCTATACAAAATGGGAACCTATCATATCCTAAGGAGATGAGCTCTTGAGAATGAAAGAGAAGAAATTATTAAGGAGGCCCATGCATGGCCAACTGGCAGTCTGTTCCAGGCTGACATGATAGCCCAAAAAATACTTCATGCGGGTCTATGGTGGCTGGATTTACATAAAGATTGTCACGATCATGTTAGGAAGTGTGATAGTTGTCAAAGTATTGGGAAACCTCTGTGGAAGAATGAAATTCCATTGATATAAATGAACTCCAATCAATCATTTGAAATCTGGGCTATCGACTTTGTTGGCCCTTTTCCTCAGAGAGAAAAAATAAACGGTATGAAATACATTATTACTGTAGTAGAATAGGTGACCAAATGGGTAGAATCCAAACCAATCGAATCATGTACCAAAGAAGTTGTGGCAAAATTCATTTACGAGAACATAATCACAAGGTTTGGATTCCCACTTACACTAATCAGTGACCAAGGAGCACACTTTGTAAATGAAACAATCCAAATCCTACTAAATAAATTTTTGATCGACCATAGAAAAACAATTGCATATCATCCCCAATAAAATGGAGCAGTTGAATCATTTAATAAAACATTGCATAAAGGACTCACCAAAATTTGTGGTATAAAAAAAAATGATCGGGATTACAAATTTCCTCCAGTCTTATGGGAATATAGATATGCTTAAAAATGATCAACTGGACATACTCCCTTCAATTTAGTCTATGGGAAAGAAGTCATTGTTCCTTTACACTTTTGGTCCAACTCCGACAGGATTACAACTGTGTCTAAATTCAACTAGGGAAGAAGCATGAACGATCGATTGTACCAATTAAATAAGACAGAGGAAGGAATATTAATTGCAATACACCATTAGGAAGTGAAAAAATAACAATAGAAAGCATGGCACAACTGCCATCTAAATAAAAAATACATCAAAAATGGAGATCTGGTCCTATTATATGATAGACGAATAAAAGGAAAAATGATGAAACTAGAGGCAACATGGCTTGGACCGTATGTTTTCGAAGACATTCAACCAACCAGAGAAGTTTATCTCCAAACCTTATTAGGGAATCCATTCAAGAAAGTAATTAATGGAGCCCATTTAAAAAAGTATTATACATAGAAGAAGATAAACCTTGTTGGAAAAATTTAGCAGGAAAAATACCAACAGGGACCAACCAGAGTTGGAAAGTTAAACCTACCAGCCTAGTCGAAGTAAACAAAATCTAGACTGATCACATCCTTAAGTAAATAAATCCTACTAGTACTAATAAACCAAAGTCACTTAGAAAATTCTGGTATAGAAATACAGGTATAAGAAACCGCTAGGAAAGAAAGATAAGTATTAAAGAATTTTCAAAGCCTCAAAGAAAATAAACAAAAGGTATAATGGATAGAGAAAGAATCCCCTAGTCGAGCCATAAAATAAGTAGGAGAATACATGACCAATTCACCACTCCATCTCCTGACTTATGAAAAATCCTTCTGAAAAGACAGTCAAGTGATCGAGACAGATCATAATCAAGAAAGAAAGAGTCATGCGAGCATGGTTCAAGTGAGTGTGGTTATCATACAAGCGCAGGGAAGTACAAAAAAATGGAGGAGTGAACTAACTATAAAGAGCACCAACTAGGTATATCCAACAATAACAAACCCAATGACTCAAGAGAAATAGTCGGTCAGTACACATACCGACCACAGATCAATAGAGGAGACATAGTCAGCTGCACACAAGAAAACATTGACCACGAAAAAATCAACTCTAGAGAAGGTAGTACAATTAAGTTACAGAAAGAAAGGACCAATGAGAAGGACAAACAAATTAATGACTGACGTGATGGAGACGAGCATTGTGCAACCACCACTATAAATGACAGCTTCCTTGACACATAACCAATTGCAAAACGCTTCAATTAATGATCGACAGTACCTGCAATAATGCCAAATAAGCAATAACATAGATGTCCACTCATACGAGTCAATCATACTTTCACTAATTATGATAGAAGCACGCAGATCCAAGGAACAACTGGATGCATTTAATATGAATTTTCATTTACTGCCTATAAATTTGGAAAATGAATACGAATTTGTCTCACTTTTATTTCTCCCCCACAACCAAGTATAGAGATGATTGCGCAACCAAGCAAACATGCAACCTCTCCCAACTTGCTGAATACTGTCAATATGGACTTAGAAATACCAAGAATGAGAGGTGAAGTCTTGGAGGTAACAAAAGAGTCGAAACCAAGACAAATATTTTGTTAGCACTGGAAGTCACCTCTGGATTGCGGTAGAGGTAAGCTCAGTACCCATCAGTTTATATGTCACAATGAATAAATATAAGGGTGGTCTAATGGACGCAGCCTCAGGATTATGTCTCTTTAACTTAGAAAACTGGATTGGTATGCATAAGCATATGAGGTCTTGATATAACTTCAGACAGTAAGTTAAAATAAAGGTGAGTAGGGGGAAGAACTTGAGGAGAGTGAAGAGGTCTGCTATGGACATCCGGTCTGCCATCAGCCTAAAGAGGAAAAACTCAGAAGACAAGACCCTCTTGGTTCGGAGTTTTATGGAACTAAATGAAATTATCACTGAATTGAAATAAAAAATACATCACAATTCAATAACAACAACCTAACCGGATCATCCATACCTGAGTCATTCAACGTTGGAGGGAAAAGACAACACAAAAACTAATTAAAACTGGTCGCGATGTCATTGTGATCAAACCTACATCACAAAAAAATAACTACCCTCAACTTGATCCTCCATGCTTGAGTGTTCTAACACMGTTGTTTACAGAGATATGAAAAGAAGCTGACTTATATTAAACAATAAGYCTCAAATATAGATACATAACTAGAAGAACCAAAGCTTCATTAAAACTTTACAATACAAGAGCCTAGCTCAACCATCGACCATAAAAAAATATCAAAACTGAGTATTTATACTCAGAACAGTTGCCACCACCAGGAATGTGACTTGGCCACTACAAACAAAGCTTTTCATCAACATTTTATTCTATCAGTTTGCACTTGCATTCTTCTATCAGACGTAATCTCAGATCAGTATGGGCTTTGCAGGAGAATCCATTGAAAGGGGAACTTTCGACTGACAGTTTGTCTCCACGTCCAACTCTTCCATGCTTTCCATTTATGGGGTGAGACGAGGTTTCAACAACCTCCCCCATTTCTATTAACTAATTTCATTGGGATTGGGATGGATCCTCACACCCATGAATGTTCTAAGAGACATTCACGACTCCTCCAAGACAAGTCCAGTGCCTCGAAACTACACAGATCTTCTGATGAGACCAAGATGAGTGCTTTTGGCCCTTGGTGCAACTACTATCCATTACACCTCGTGACCTTGGGCCATGACCTTACGCATATCCCACATGAAATTTTGGGATCTCACATTTCAGGAGTCTTCACTCCTCTTGATTTCAAATATTTCAATGCTCAATCCCGCAAAACGACCCATCTAGATCAATGGTTGGACTTACTTTAGATTTGACGGCCATGATCATTTCCTTAAACAATATCAGCCACCCATTGCTCTATAGGTGCTTTCCCTTTCTTTATGGCCCTACTTCCATATGACCATGGGCTATGATCATGGGCCCAACTTCCAGGTGCATCGCGATTTCGTGTTTCGCAGGCTCACATTGTGCTCCATGCTCAAACCTCTGAGTCACGAAATCATGATCTCTCGGATCAGGTGCCATGCGTCCTTGCTGGATTGAACGACCCGGATGAATATCGACATTTTGGTACCTCGACAAATCTGTGCACTCCTTACTTCAGTTCTTCCCAAAATTACTTTCTTCATGGTTCGGATCTGGTGCCACACGTCCCTGCTAGATTGGATGGCCCAGATGATTTCGGGTTTTGGGGATTCAGATATTTTACAAGAAACTTCAACAACGTTCCGAACTCCCCATTCCCATGCTTCTAATTTGATGTTGATCTTTAAACTTCGAAATGAAATTTCCTCTGCCAAACTAAACTTGCTTGCTCGCTTGATTCAAGTCCATATCAAACAGCTTTAAGTGATGCACTTGTGCTTATGGCTGTGGCCTCTGTAAATAAATACTTGGATGACTGACTGATGGATCAAGAAGGAAAAAGGATTAGTGAGAAAGATAAGGCAAGACAAGTGATCAACCTTAGAATAAAAGAAAAATCTTAGGGATGAGACTTCTTAGGTAAGGCAATCAAGGAAAATAGGTCGCCCAAACGGATGAAGGCGAACAGAAGAAAAATTTCAAGATGAAAGGGAAAAACTTAATCTAGGGCCCATGCAAAGGAGAGAGACGGGGAAAAATTATAGACCTGGGTAGAAACCACAAATGCACAAGACCCTAACAAGTTTATGTGATAACAGATTCTATAGAAAAACAATGACCCCATTACAAATATGTATGTAGAACATCTGACAGTCGTGACTAGAGGAGATGGAATGGAGAAAGCAACAAAATGTTTTTACAGAATGGGGAATGGAGAATGGATGTTGGAATCCTGAAACCAAATTCCTAGCAAAAGTTGGTATCGGACACATGTTGGGGGCACTGCAAGTCTTTGACTTAGGACAATGGAAGAAAGAAGCAACAAAGTTTATTGTCAACTGCTTTCATTAGGAATACATTTGACTTGACCAACCCATAGAAATAATAGGTGGTATTATTCATCAAATTACCAGTATTCTAGAGAGGGGGGTCACAGTGTTGAAGACATCAAATGCTAATGAATGGATGCAATTTTTAACTGGGTCGTCAATAACAAAAGTTTCCAAGGGACTACCCATCAAAAATATCAATAACCTAAGAGAAAGGTGGAATTCCATAATTGTATCTCTATGCTTCACACCATCTGATCAAGCATAAGACATCAAGATGATGATGATCGAAT
Source organism: Picea mariana (assembly GCA_032191745.1). Classification (NCBI taxonomy): domain Eukaryota; kingdom Viridiplantae; phylum Streptophyta; class Pinopsida; order Pinales; family Pinaceae; genus Picea; species Picea mariana. The sequence goes on from JASDQU010816482.1 coordinate 19,882, forward strand.
CAAATGGCCAAGTCTTACAGAAAGAGGAAATTTTCAACTGGTCAGAATACATGGCTGATATCATCCAAAATAACTGTAAAGAGTGCAAATAATCCGACAAATCCATTAATTTCCCCTCTTTATTATTTTGGATAGAAATGGAGCAGTATAGTCTAGTTAGAGAGCCTCCATTCACAATTAAGAAATTCCTAGCAAGGGAAAAGTATAGAATATTTTCAACAAAACAAGCAAGTAATTTTGGGTCGATGACACCCCAAGAAATGTTTCAACTATGGGTCAAAAATTTGAAAGACATCTCACATAGGTGGCAGGTCAAACAACCAGTACGACAGGCCTTGCTGACTCATTGGCACATTCAATTAGAGCTACACTGAGATTTGGTGCAGAGTCGAGTTGGCCCCAGAACCAGAGGAACTTCACTATCAAACAACGACATAATAAATGTTCATGGAGCTAGAGAGATAGACATGCCAAGAGTTGGAAATTCCCCTTGAAGCTAACCAAGCAGGATTTCCCTCCATTTTTCCTCTTACCGATGGAGAGAAGGAGGAAAGAGAAGTAGATATTTATGCAATTCCATTTTTCGAAGGCTTGGAATCCTTGACAATCATCCCCACAAATCCATCACCTAGACAAATAAAGCATCCAACAAGAAAATACAAGGGTAAAAAGGTTGTTGGAGTTGAAGAATTAGACATCGACAAAAAATAAATTTGGAGGGAAACTTTTCAGTCAAACGAAGGTATTGACTTCAATTACCCTATTATCCAAGAAAAAATGACTAGCATTACAAGCAAGATCGCTGAGAAGATAAAGAAAATAGAGAGGAAGAATTGACAAGATACTGCTACAACAAAGAAGATATACAATTCATCGGTCAGACTTGGGATGAAAAAAGCTATNATAGGTGGCAGGTCAAACAACCAGTACGACAGGCCTTGCTGACTCATTGGCACATTCAATTAGAGCTACACTGAGATTTGGTGCAGAGTCGAGTTGGCCCCAGAACCGGAGGAACTTCACTATCAAACAACGACATAATAAATGTTCATGGAGCTAGAGAGATAGACATGCCAAGAGTTGGAAATTCCCCTTGAAGCTAACCAAGCAGGATTTCCCTCCATTTTTCCTCTTACCGATGGAAAGAAGGAGGAAAGAGAAGTAGACATTTATGCAATTCCATTTTTCGAAGGCTTGGAATCCTTGACAATCATCCCCACAAATCCATCACCTAGACAAATAAAGAATCCAACAAGAAAATACAAGGGTAAAAAGGTTGTTGGAGTTGAAGAATTAGACATCGACAAAAAATAAATTTGGAGGGAAACTTTTCAGTCAAACGAAGGTATTGACTTCAATTACCCTATTATCCAAGAAAAAATGACTAGCATTACAAGCAAGATCACTGAGAAGATAAAGAAAATAGAGAGGAAGAATTGACAAGATACTGCTACAACAAAGAAGATATACAATTCATCGGTCATACTTGGGATGAAAAAAGCTATGGAAAAATCTAAGATACAAAATCAACAAGTTAAGCAAATTAAAAGTACAATCCGAGAGAATGAAACAAGAGGAGCCAATAAGAAGAAGACCCTTGAGGCACAAAACACTATCGTTACCCCAGGATGGGTCACAACCAACCACACAGAATGGGAACTCATGCTGAGATTAATACCAAGAAAGAAAATAAATACTGAAGTAGCAATTGATTTAACAAAAGATTGACCTCCAATCGAGCCAGTATTTGTAGTAGAAGAATGACCAAGAAATAAGAAGAGACAAATCATAATTATCTAAGTTGGTCAACGAGGATATTGATATCGACCACTTAGAGAAACAACCATCGATTGAAGAAGCACTAGTCTAGTCGGTGCAGTTGATCGAGCTAGTACAACAAAAAGATTCGGTCGACCAAATACACAAGCAGTCGATCCATCCATTTGAATCTGAAGAGAAGGAGGTCATCCAATACAACCATGGTTCTATTACTCGTAAACTAGGGCCAATCGACATAATGAAAAATATATCGAAACAACTAGAAAAGCAACAAGAAAATCCAGCAGATCAACACATAGAGGAAGCCCTTCCAGAAAACTACCCTATTAACACACAAAAAGACAAAGATGAAGATACAGAACAAGGGATGCCTCATTAACAAAAACCTCCATTGCAGAAACAAATGCAAGAAATACAACAAGAGGAGTTCGAAAATGCAGAAACTATCCAGCAAAATACCCCATATTCACAATAGACATAAAAAATCTAGGATAAATACGAATGATCAACAAGGACTTCAAGGAAAAATAAGAAAAATAAATCATCAAAAATAACCCTTAAAAAGACACAACCAAACAACCTGTTAGACTCAGTTGTCAAAACTACTTTCGACCCAACCACAATATCATACCAACATATCTTCAACCTACATCAAGTAATCTGAAGAGAATCAATGAAGAGATGGAAAAAATGTCATCAAAGAAGGAAGTCGGGTATCAAAACTAAAATAATATCAAACAAAAATGTTATAGGAATGCAGAGAAGTGGTCATAAATCACTTAGGAATAGATAAAAGTTTGGAAGTAGAGAACTCTTTGGAGGGGTTTAAATACTTCATTAAAAGGATAATCAAAACTAATACAGAAATTCAACATCAAGTTGCACTTATCGAAAAGGAAAAGGAAGATGCACAACAACAATTCATTACAACATCGACTGAAATTCAAAAACTCCACAAGCAGACATCCATGGCCATGGTGAAAAAATACAACAACCTTAAAGGTTTCATAAAAAATGTGGAAAAAGTTTCCAAGCAGGCCATAGTGCTAAAATTGGTGGTAAGTGACTGGCTGACCCATTTCATGTTTGCATTCAATAAGTGCATGATACAAAAATAAGTAGTCATAAGCATAGAAAATAGAAGGAATATGACCACCGATGCCAAAATTAAAGAAGCCCTCACAACTTAGCTAGAAAAAGAAAATACAGTAGAGGCACAACTATCAAAACAAGAACTGGAATGAAAGATAGAAGGGGACAAGGCACAACTAAAAATCGACAACTTAATTAGGTGTCTCGCTCATACCAGAGATAAGATCCAAGAGTTAGAGCAGTTGATCAATCTAGAGTTTTTCAAAATACAACCAACAAAGAGAGAAGAAAAAGTCAACCTACTGTTCGAAATGAAGATACTAAGCCTAGAAGAACAACAGACGATCAATGCATGGTGTGAATTCACCCAACAAATGAAGAAGACAAATTTACTCTAAGGAAGTTTAGCATTCTTTTTAAAAGTTATATTATCCACATATATGCCACCTTTGATACATTTATATCCCAAAGGAATGGATAATAAGAATTTTCATTTGTATAGATAAATATATACTTTTACCTCACTTAGCAGTGTATACCTCACCATTACACTTCACCATTTCAAAAAGTGANAATCCCAATATCCTTCAGACTCCCTTAAGAGTCAGTACAAAAGACAGAGCCAATGACACAACCGAATTTACTCTAAGGAAGTTTAGCATTCTTTTTAAAAGTTATATTATCCCCATATATGCCACCTTTGATACATTTATATCCCAAAGGAATGGATAATAAGAATTTTCATTTGTATAGATAAATATATACTTTTACCTCACTTAGCAGTGTATACCTCACCATTACACTTCACCATTTCAAAAAGTGATATTTGTTTGTTTTTTTAATGGAAAGTGATATCTAAATTACACAAATATTTTTGTATCAAAAGTAGTAAGGTTCTTTACAGTCCAGTATGGGGGAGATGTTGTCTCATTAGCGTTATGTTATGTAATGATACATTAAAAAAAATTAAAGTCGACTCGATTAAGAAATAAATAACAATAAATAATAAAAATATAATAAACTCATTAAAAAAAAAATTCACACCTTAAGAAATATGATCCCTCAATAATAATAATAATAATAATAATAATGTAATTTTAAGGTCCACCAAATTGGTGTATGAGACCCACTTGTTTTTTGGACAAGGGACCCTGAGACCCACTTGTTGTTTTGGGAAAAGGGACCCCCTCCGCACAACAATTTGACTACTAAAGTCTATAGAGGTATACATACCATACCCCCCTCTGGATTTGAACTTGAGACCTCTTAGGAGGAAAAACACATTCTTAACCATTAGACCCACTCAAACTATATATTCATATTCAATTTTTACTTTTAATATCATTAAAAAAAAATTCTTAAAATATGTTGTTTATTTTTTATTATAATTAGTATTGTATGTTTTTTCCCTTGGAATAATTCTTGGGGAAACCCACGAGGCACTTCCCCTTATTTCGAGGATGGTATTTGTAGAAAGCCAAGGCTTTTTCGATATCTTACTCAGTTAAGAGCTCAACATGTCACATCTGGAAATTGAACAAGGGTGAGGGGGAAACACCCCTCAACATAAACCACTCTGTATAAACCCAATTGACTATAATTAATATTGTATATTGTTAATTAAGTGTAATTTGAATAGTTAAGAGAAAACACTTATTTTCTTTCTTATTTGGATTCAAATTTCGTTTTGTAATGTTTTTGTTTTTATAATTAGATTGTTATTATGATATCAACATAGCCTTAAACTCTAAAATAATTTTCTTTACCATAAGTATTATTTCAAAAATAAAAGAAAAATAATTAATAAATTATAAAAAAAGATTGACATAACCCATTATAACTTTACCTTTGACAAACTAACTTTGATGAATGGTCTCAACAAACTGTATTGAACAACAAATGATATTGAACACATAGAATAAATGTTAAACACATATAATGAAATTGAATCACTAAGTATTCTTAATCACACATCATAACGTTTATGCACGAATATTGTTTGCTTGAAATTTGAAGTGATAAATATTCTTTATAAATTTTTAATGTTTAATTATTTATCTCTATTATATAAAAGTATTTAGATAAAAGGTCTCCATAATGGATAGTTGTTGTCTTGGTCATTAAAAAATGATATCTCCATGGCTAACTATGGTTGACCATGGTTGACGATGATTGATTATATTTGAGATTCAGTTGAATGTGGTTAACCATGATTGATCGTGGTTAACCATGGTTGACCACGTTTGTATATGCTTAACTATGGTTAACCATGACTGGTTTTGATTGAATACGGTTTACCATGACTGGTTTTGATTGAATATGGTTGACCATGGTTGATTACGGTGGATAATGCTTGACCATGTTTAACTATGGTTTAATATGTTCGACGAATTGTGGATATATTTAACCATGGTTGACCTTAGTTGACCATGTTTGATCATGTTTGATTATGATTGACTATGGTTAACTATGTATAACAATGTTTTCTTATGGTTGACCATATTTGACTATGGTTGACATGGTTTGACCATGGTTTTCTTTGGATTGACCATCTTTAACGCAGACCCCCACTACATCCTAGGGCCTGCTTGACCTCTCGGTCTAAGGATCGTCCTATTTGGGAGTTGGATTAGCTCACAGGTTCCCACAAAACCTTCAAATTAACTTCCACATATCTATTCCTCCTCTTTTCAGGCCTAAATTACCTTTCATAGGCTTTGACGAATCAAGGGAGAAGTCCACGAGACCCTGGGCTAGTTCTTCAAACTTCACAGAATTAGGGACTTCAGAGCCTTTGAGCTTTGGGAGTCTCAGTATACAAAAAATGCACTCCTCTAGAACGATGAATTAATGGAGCATCGAACTCCCTATTGGATCGAAAGTTCTAGATCTCCATCGAGATCTACGGTCACAAAATCCTTCAATTATTTGGGCTTCAGGGGTTTTCAAAAAACCTCCCTCCAAATCTTACGGAGTAGTGAACCGATGAACAAGTGTTAGTGATAGATCAATGATTCTCGGATGTTGGGAGACATATGACCCATATTGTTTTGGGCTTCGGGAGTCTGGGTGGCTTCTCCCGTCGCAACTCTTCATAACCCTACGAAGGTCAAACTAGCTGAGTTGAAATCCACCCTCCACATGTCCCTTCACTAATTGATGACCAAGTCTAACTCTAGACTTCAGACCTTTGGGAACCCCTGCACCAAATACTTCGTAATCCTCCCAAGTTTCCAGTCCCCGAACCTCCTGATTTTGCGACGCTTGTCCCTAATGTTGGACAACCCCAATGAACTTCATTCTTTGGGTCTCTAGGGTCTTACAACTCTCAACACTCTCTTCCATCCGAACTTGCGAATCTCCAGACTAGTGTTGATGAAGATAAATGGCTCTCATCCTCCGATAAATCAATGGTCACGATGAACTCCGGGGCTCTTGACTTCGAGAGACCTCCACTCTAGAATCACCACTCCTAACTTCCTCTAGAGTGATATTCCACCGAAGTATACAATCTACTGACATGTGTCCTCAGGAATTGGACAACCACGATTATCTCTGGCCTTTGGGACTTCGGGGGTGTCAATGCCTCCACACTCTAAACCTTTTGAACGTGTGAATTTAGAAGGACTTCACTGGTTAATTCTTTTGCAACTCTTCCATATCTGACTATCGTCCACTCTTCTATGATTTCCCAAAAGGATCTCATCCTTGGTCTCCATTTTTTGGTAACTCTCCTTCCCTTTGATATTTTAAAAGTTATTTCTTCTCAGATTTGAGATTCGAAGGGTTTTGAACTCTAGCGCATGCCTTACGCTATTTCTCAGACTTGAAGTCTCGAAGTACTTTCTGTGTGCGTTCCTTGCACTCACCTTCCTTATAAAGTTTCAACATCCTTTATCAGTGTCGGCCCTATGCACTCCTTGCATGGGTCTTTCACGTAGATCTTATACTCGGAAGAGTATATGTGCACGCCTTGCACTCTTTCTGTGAAATTTCCCTCTATCCCTCTTGAGCTTCATATTCCTGTCAATGACTCCCATCTTGTGCACTCCTTGCATGGGAAATGTGTGTTCCTTGACTAAACATTTCAGAAGAGAAACAACTGAAACTTATACAAATATTAAATATTCATTCACATAAACATGAAACACATACACAGGCATGCAAAACACAATAAAGATAACCTCATTCAATCAATTAACTCATATAGATATATAAATCCAAGCATTTGAAGAAATCCTCTTCTCTTATATTCAAATAAAATACATACGCAAAGTTCTTACAATCTTCTCCTCTTGTCCTCGCAGAAACCCAACAACAACAACAAATGGGCATAACATATAATTTATATACATGAAGGGGTTTCTTGAGCCTTCCCTCTTGGCTACCTACTGCTATCACATCAAAATTAAGTATCCTACTTCTAGGCTACCTATGAAGTTATGAGAATTTACAAAGTAGATAAGGGTTGATTCTCAACATCTGTACAATCCTTCCATACATTAAGGAAATTACAATCCACTA
>JASDQU010816482.1:27296-37475 GCA_032191745.1 Picea mariana
TGAAACTTATACAAATATTAAATATTCATTCACATAAACATGAAACACATACACAGGCATGCAAAACACAATAAAGATAACCTCATTCAATCAATTAACTCATATAGATATATAAATCCAAGCATTTGAAGAAATCCTCTTCTCTTATATTCAAATAAAATACATACGCAAAGTTCTTACAATCTTCTCCTCTTGTCCTCGCAGAAACCCAACAACAACAACAAATGGGCATAACATATAATTTATATACATGAAGGGGTTTCTTGAGCCTTCCCTCTTGGCTACCTACTGCTATCACATCAAAATTAAGTATCCTACTTCTAGGCTACCTATGAAGTTATGAGAATTTACAAAGTAGATAAGGGTTGATTCTCAACATCTGTACAATCCTTCCATACATTAAGGAAATTACAATCCACTATGATCTTTGTGAATGAGTTCAGCCTCCAAACATTTAGTGGTCATTAATTTCATCGGTTTCATAAATTCAAAATTCAAAAATGCACTTCATCCTTTGAGAATTCAAATAAAATCCGATATACATGTTGGATGATGCATTTTCCTCCAGCCTAGCTTCCTTTTAATGCTAATGGTGATGCTCCTACATCATACTCCTCAGGATAAAAAAATTCATGGACTCCTGTTCATGAGATCCTACACAGTCTTTCCATTATTCTGAATATCATATTCATTTATCCAACTAACATCCTCTGTTGGGTGACCCTTCCACTTCACTAGGTATTCGAAATAAGTTTTCCTCCTGGTCTTCTTACCAATCCTCTCATCTATGCTTTTCTCCATCTGTGGATTTTCTGCTATAGGCATCTGTTGTTTCCACTGAATCTCCTTATGGTCATCTATCTCCCCTGTGTCATCCATCTTGTAAGGGTACATGTATGCTAAATTGAATATTGGTTTCCAATATCCTCTGGTAACTCAATCTCATAAGAATTTGCAACGATTTTTCTTATTATCTTACAAGGTCCTATCTTATTCATCTCCAGCTTGTTGTATTTTCCTTTTGGAAATCTTTCCTTCCTCAAGTGTTCTAGAACTTGATCTCCAACTTCAAATTTCACTTCTCTTCTTTTATGATCTTCTTTTCTTTTGTAATTCTAACTTCTCTGTTGAAAATGTCTTTTAATCTATTCACACAATTCCCACATCTATGCAACACAGTATTTTTCTCTTGTGCTTCGGAACTCACTCTGTCCCAAATCTCTCAACTCTGAAATTCCTCTCGGGTGCATTCCATATGCTACATGAAATGGAATTTTCCTCGTGATTATGTTTGGTGAATCATTGTATGAAAACTCTTCTTGGGGAAGAATTTTATCCCACTGACTATGATGTGTAGTGACCAAACTCCTCATCAAATTCCCTAGAGTCTGATTTACCACCTCAGTTTTTTCGCCTTTCTGAGGGTGATATGCAGAACTAAAGGACAAGTTTTTCCCTAGCTTCTTCCACAATGTTCTCCAAAAGTGTCCTATGAATTTTATATCTCTATCTGAGACAATACTTCTGGGAAATGCATGTAATCTCACAACCTCTTTGAAAAAAAAAAATTTGATATGAGTAGCATCATTGGTTTTCTGACATGGTATGAAATGTGACATTTTTGAGAATCTTTTAACTACTACAAAGATATAATCACTCCCTCTCTGGGTATTTGGTAATCCTAGAACAAAATCCATGCTTATAGCATCCCAAGGCCTGTCTGGAATAGGAAATGGATGATAAAGACCATTGTTTTGCTATCTTCCTTTTGCATATTGGAAAATTATGCATCTTTTTACAAATTTCTTCACTTCATATCTCATACCTAGATAATAGTATGAGGAACTTAGTTGTGGATATGCTTTGTCATGGAAAAAATGTCATGCTAGGCCTCCATTATGCTTCATTTTCAGAAGTTTGCCTCTCATTAAACATCTGGGAATACACAATTATCTTCCTCTGAATAATAGTCCATCCTGAATTAAATACTCTATCCATGGGATTCTATCCCTTAGCAAAGGGTTTGCACATGATTCATAAGCTTCCTTAAAATCCGAGTCTTCTTGATACATCCCCTAAGGTGTTCAAACCCTAAGATCTCCACTTAAAATTCCTGCACAATCATACACCTCCTACTCAAAGCATCTGCAACCTTATTTGCACTCCCAATAAATATGTTTGATGGCAAAAGTAAAATTCTACATGAATTCTACCCATTTTTCATGTCTTTGGTTCAACTTCTCTTGTCTGGTTATAAACTGTAAAGATTGGTTATCACTATACATCACAAACTCTTTAGGAATAAGATAATGTCTCCACTTCTTCAAATATTGAATTACAACATATAACTCTTTATCATATGTGGAAAACTTATTCTTGACATCATTCAACTTATCACTGAAATAAGCAACATGTATGTTGTCTTGACTCAATACTTCTCCAACTACTACTCCACTAGCATCACACTTTACTTGGAAAGTCTTCATAAAATCTGGTAGAACTAAAATTGGTTGTTCTATTATTTTATCCTTTAATGATCTGAATCCATTTTCATATTCTTCCGTCCAATTGAAAGACTTATTCTCTTTCTTTATGGCATCTAGTATGGGTGCACACATACTACTAAAATTTCTTAAAAAATTTCTATAAAAACATTCCAACCCACAAAAACTTCTTACCTCAAATACACTACTCGGAGATGGCCAATCTATGATTTCCTTCACTTTTTTTGGATCCATCTTCAATTCATTCGAAGAGATCACAAAACCCAAATATGTGAGATATGTTTTCATAAAAGAACATTTCTTTAAGTTTATTAACAACTTTTCCTACTGTAACCTCTTCATTAGTATTGTCAAGTGCCTTAAGTTCTCTTCTTCAGTTTTACTAAAGACTAGGATATCATCCAAATATACAATAAAAAACTTACCTATGAAATCATTTAGTACTTCATTCATCAATCTCATGAATTTTCTTGGGGAATTTGTTAAGCCAAATGGCATAAAAATCCACTCATACAATTCTTAATTTGTCTTGAATGTTGTCTTCCATTAATCTCCCTATCTCACTCTTATATGGTGATAGCCACTTTTCAGATATATCTTAGAAAAATAACTTGCTCCACTTAAGAAAACCATCAAATCATCCATTCTGGGTAAAGGGAATTTATACTTGATGATTATCTTGTTGATGGTTCTCGAATTTGTACACATTCTCCATCCTCCATCTTTCTTTGGACTTAACATAGTTGATACTATGCATTGACTTAAACTTTCTCTGACCAAACCTTTCTCTAACAGATCTTAGACCTGATTCTTTACCTCTTGATTCTCTGAAGGTGTCAATATGTATGCTCCTTTGTTTGGCAGTATTTCTTCTTGAATAAGGTCAATGTGATGACTAATGCCCCTAATGGGTGGTAAAGAATAAGGTAACTCGTCCACCACAATATCAACAAAATTATCCAACATTTCTTGAATTTCTATGGGAAAGTCATCCATATAAGTGTTGGTGAGAATAAATCTTGTCTTTCTTACAAAAACAAATAACATTTCTTGTTCCTTCTTGAATTATTTCAAGAGATCCTTCTCACTCATGATAATTATGATCGGACTAGCTTCTTCTCTTACTCCTTTGTCTTCTATTGGCAACACCATGTTCTTGCAACTATTATTTTCAAGAGTGTGTAAGTGTTTCTTCTCCCATCATGTATGAAATTCCAGTTATATTGCCAAGGTCTTCCCAACAAAACATGACAAACATCCATGGGTATTACATCACACAAAATTTCATATTTATAACCTCCTATCTTAAATTCGACTTTACATTGTCGACTTACCATCACTTGGTGTCATTTCTGTAGCCATGATACCTTGTATGGGTTTGGGTGTGTAGTTTTCTCCAAATCTAAATTTTCCACCATCTCTGTGGACACTAGATTGTCAGTACTCCCACTGTCTATAATTACTTTTCATACTTTGTATTTAGTCTTGAAAGAAGTCCTAAACATATTGTTTCTCTAAACTGGATCTTTTGCCTCCTTCTTTGGTTTTATGAGATTTTTTCTCATCACGAGGGAATTTCCCTCCTCTGTTGGTTTTGCCTCCACATTCTTCTTCTATGCTTCTGAAATGTGAGCTTCTCCACCACCTTCTGTCTTCCTCTTAGGACACTCCCAAGACATATGCCCTGTCTTTCCACATTCATATCATTTTATCTCTCCACCTCTCCCTCTTTCTCTTCCTCAAGGAAAATAAATCCTTCCACCATAGTGTCCCCCTCTGGAACTTCATCCCTTCTCTAGATGGCTATGGTACTTTCTGGCTTCTAGTTTTGGTTTCTAGAATTTCTCTCTAACTGTTCCTCTTCCTCTGTTTGGGGATTTTCCTCTATTCCATTGGATTTGATTCTTGTCCAATTTCTCATCTTTCAGGGATTCTCGATAAGCATCCTCCATTGTTCTCATTGTCATCATATTGATCTCATCCTAGATTTCATAACTCATGCCATTTATGTACCTAACAATTTTCTCTTCATCGTTCTCTCTCTGTCTTGCCATGATATTCAACAAGTAAAATTATTTTGTGTATTCTTTCACTATTAGACCCTACTGTCTGAAATTCTGCAGCTTCCGAAACAGATTTACCTGGTAATCTTTGGGTATAAATTTATCCTTTAACTTTACTACCATCCTATCCCAACTCTTGATTTTCTTCTTACCTTTGATCCTCCGATTAGCTTGTAGTTCATCCCACCATAGAGTTGCATGTCCTTTTAACCTTGTGACAACATGATTTATCTTCTTCTCTTCATCAGTTTCTTCATAATCGAAGTATTTATCCAAAATGCTTACCCAATCTAACAATTCATTAACCTATAGGTTTCCTTCATACATTGGGACCTCTATCTTTTCTCTTGCCCCCATTTTTGTAACAACTCTTAACACTTTCTCTTCTGCTGCCTCTTCTTCTATGACTTCTTCTACTTCTAATTCTTCATTTTCAGCCTCGCTAACATCACCAACATCAGGTGTTGTCCTCTGTGTTGTCTCTATGACATAAAATCTCGCACATAGTCACCTCATTTGTTCTTCCATAGATGGATTTGTTATAGGTCTGTCCATGTGTCTCCATGGCAACATAGTGCTAAATATCATTCCTCACAAAGCTAAATTTTAGGCTTTGATACCACTTGACACAGACCCTCACCACCTCCTAGGGCCTGCTTGACCTCCCAGTCTAAATATCATCCTATTCAAGAGCTGGATCAACTCGCAGATTACCACAAATACTTCAAATTAATTTCCACATGTCTATTCCCCCTCTTTTTGGGCCTAAATTACCTTTCATAGGTTTTGACAAGTCAAGGGAAAAGTCCACGGGACTCTGGTCTTGAAACTGTGGGATGATTCTCCAAACTTTGCAGAATTTGGGACTTCAAATCCTTTGAGCTTCGGGAGTATCAATATACAAAAAATGTGCTCCTCCCGAACGAAAAATTAATGGAGCGTCAAACTCCATGTTGGATCGATGGTTCTAGATCTCCACCAAGATCTACGATCGCAAAAGCCTTCGATTATCTGGGCTTTGGGGGTTTTCAAAAAACCTCCCTCCAAATATTCTAGAGTAGAAGATCAGTGAACAAGTGTTAGTGAAATATCAATGGTTCTCTGACGTTGGAAAATAGAAGACCTAGATTTGTTTCGAGCTTTGGGAGTCCAGGTGGCTTCCCCCATCGTAGCTCTTAGTAACCCTATGAAGGTCGAACTAGCGGAGTTGAAATATTCCCTCCATGTGTCCCTTCATTGATCAAATGCCAAGGCTCACTTCGACCCTCAGGCCTCAGGGAACCCCTGCACCAAATAATTCGATTTCCTCTCAAGTTTCCAGTCACTGAACCTCCTGATTTTGCGATGCATGTCCCTGATAATGGATGGCCCCAATGAACTCTATTCTTCAGGTCTCCGGGATCTTGCGACTCTAAAAAATTGCTTCCTTCTGAACTTACAAATATCTGAAGTGGTGTTGATGAAGATCAATGGATATCCTCCTCTGATAAATCAATGGTCATGATCGAATCTAGGGCTACGGACGTCAGGAGCCCTCCATTCTAGAATCAACACTCCCAACTTCCTCCTGTGTGCTATTCCATCGAAGTATACAATCTTCTAACACATGTCCTCAGGAATTGGATGACCATAGTTAGCTCCGGCCTTTGGGACTTTAGGGTTACTGATTCCTACACACTCTAAACCTTTCGAATACATGAAGTCTGAAGGACTTCACTATTTAATTCTTGTGAAACTCTTCCAGATCTAACAACTGTCCACTCTTCTGTGATTTCCTGAACGGATCTCGTTCGTTTGTCTCTGTTCTTCGATAACTCTCCTTCCCTTTGATATTTTTAAGCATTATTTCTTCCGATCTTTGAGATTCAAAGGGTTTCAAACTCTAGTAGATGCGTTGTGCTATTTATCAAACTTGAAGTCTCGAAGGACTTTCTATGTGTGTCCCTTGGACTCACCTTCCTTAGAAAGTTTCAACACCCTTTATCAGTGTTAGCCTTATGCACTCCTTGCATGGGTCTTTCATAGAGATGTTATAATTGGAAGAGTATATGTGCACACCTTGCACTCTCTCTGTGAACTTTCCTTCTATCCCTCCTGAGCTTTAGAGTCCTATCAATGACTCCTAGCCTACACACTCCTTGTGTGGGGACTGTGTGTTCCTTGACCGAATGTTTCAGAAGAGAAAAAACTGAAACTTATACAAATCTTAAAGATTCATTCACATAAACCTGAAACACATACGTAGGCATGTAAAACACAGTAAACATAACCTCATTCAATCAATTAACTCAGAGATAGATAAAAATCCAAGCATTTGAAGAAATCCTCTTCTCTTATATTCAAATAAAATACATATGCAAATTTATTACAATATTCTCCTCTTCTCCTCGCAACATCCCAACAACAACAACAAATGGAAATAAAATATAAGTTATATACATGAAGGGGATTCTTGAGCCTTCCCTCCTAACTACCTAGTACTATCACATTAGAATTAATCATCCTACTTCTAGGCTAGCTATGAAGTTATGAGCATTTACAAAGTAGATAAGGGTTGATGCTCAACATCTGTACAATGCTTCCATACATTAAAGAAATTACAATCTTATAGGATCTTTGGGAATAGCTTCATCCTCCAAACATTTAGTGGCAATTAATTTCATCCTTTTCATAAATTCAAAATTCAAAAAGGTGCTTCCTCCTTTGAGAATTCAAATCAACTCTGATATACACACTGGATGATGTGATGTCCTCCATCCTGGATTCCTTTTAATGATGATGGAGATGCTCCTGCATCAATATTTGACCATGGTTTTCCATGACTAATGATGTTTGGATATGGTTGACAATTTTTTGCTATGGTTGACCACAATGGACCAAGGTTTTTATAGTTAATTATGGTTGAACATGTTTGATTATATTTGACTATGGTTGATTATGGTGGAATGTGCTTGACTTTAGCTAACTATAGTTGAATTTGATTGGCAATGGTTGAAAATGTTTAACTATGTTTGACTATGGTTGAATTTAGTTGACTTAGGTTGACCATGGTTGAATTTGGTTGACCATGTTTGACTAAGGTTGACCATGTCAACTATGGTTAACCATGGTGATTTTGGTTGACTATGGATGACTATGATTGACCATGTTTTACTATGGTTGTATTTGGTTGACTTTGGTTTTACTATGGTTGACCATGGTTGTCTATGGTTGAACATGGTTGACAACGATTGACCATGGTTAATTTTGGTTGACCATGGTTTACTATGGATGACTATGGTTAATGATGTTTAAATAAAGTTGACTTTGGTTGTTCATGATTAACTGTAGTTGGCCATGGTTCACTATGGTTGACTTTGGTTTACTATGGTTGACTTAGGTTGATTATCATTCACCTTGGTAGACCATGGTTGACTTATGTCGAATTGCTACATTGTTATAACTTTATTTTCTACCCTAGGGACACATGGAGGACCTACTGATGTTGTCATGCTAAGATGCACTCTTATGCCTTGAATTTTATAGATTTTGAGGGAGGTCATGCCCTGCTTGTTTAGCAAGGTGTGATCGGTCATGTGTTGCATCACTGGCAAGACATGATTGGTCACAAGCTACATCACTTGCAACCCATGACCACTCCCGTAACCTTCTATATTTGATGAGTTATGAGGAGATCGAGATTGGGTGAGTTGTTTATCTCATGATATGAGCTTGGGAACTTGTACTGGACCCAAATTTCAATGATTTCAAGAGATATAAAATCATATCCTAGCCTCTTCCATAAATTTATAAAAGGAAGGCATTCCAAGGGAATAAGGGAGGAAGAATTCATAATAGACTTATGTTGTAGATTTTCATAGGAGCTTCAACAAGACTTCAACCTTCAAATCCAATTTTTTATTTCTTGTGAGGGTCAAGGAGGAGTCGTATCAAGGGACTAGGAAAGGCCTCAATCAAGACTCAAGGTAAGCCTTGATTGATGTATCATTTTCTCCACTTATCAGTATATATTTGCATGGTTTTCYYCTTCCATTGTTAGTGTATTCAGTTATAAATGGTAGATCTATTTTTTCCTTGAGTATATCAAGTTAGATTTGAAYTAGAATKGACATTTCTAATTATTGAAGAATCTTGAGACTGGTATTCGTTATCTTATTGTGTGCAGGAAGTCGGTTGTAGGAGTTGGAGCTAGATATTTGGAGTTGTATCAACTAAGAATAGGTAAGGRAAACCACTAGGGAATCAATTGATCCAATCTATTTTTTTATCATAGCATAAGTAGGATAAATACTAGTAGATATAGTGGAATAATTTGTTTTTATTTATTCTATAGTCCATCTTAGATCACTGGAATATCAAAGGGATTTATCACATATTCCCAGGGAGGGTTTCTCCATAATATAACTAGCGACACCACTGGGGAAGGATCTTTGATTCTTCCTTAGATTTGGAATTTCCTTTCTTTTTTTGGTCTCTAAAAGTTTTTTATAGCTATCTACCTTCTCATCATTCACTAGGTGGTTAGATCCCTTAGATCTAGGCCAAATATGGGATTTTTGATCAATTTTCCTACATGGTCTCACCTGGTCTTTGAAGATGAGAGAAACCAGTTGCATTTTGTTGCACTAGTAGGTCATAATCGCTTCCCTATTGGTCACACCAGGCACTATTGATGGGTCATGACTACCTCCTATAGGTGGTTTTTTGTGGGTTTTGTGACATGTTCCTCTCATCTCCATATCTAGAATGGGTCTATGATATTGTCAGTGATATGATGGTATTGATTTGACCCATGGTTAAGCCTCTTATTGTTTGTTTGAGTTTTTGAGTGAATTTGGGGTGTTGAGTKTTTTTTTCATCTTGCTTTATTTTTGAGTTTGTTTTTGGGTAAGTAGTGACCTAGGAAGCACCTGCAACATGTATTTTMCGATCTAGTAGTGTGTTGTAGATATCTTTACATTTATGTTTTGTGTGATTGGAAACTTCACATTTCTATAATTTTGTCTAAGTTTTGGGTTTTACATCATGTATAGAGATTGGGGTGTGCTTGTTTGCATCACTACCAATATCATACATCTATTACCTTTCTGWTTTGTTGGTTTGAGTTGYATTTCATTTTATTTATTAGACTAACAAGATTTTTTCATCTCACAAGTGCAATAGTGTATAAATTTTCAGTGTATTTTTTGAAAATTGGATTAGTGTGTTTAGCTTTTAAGGATTTCAATCAAATTATTTTGATTTTCTTGAATGGATAATGAGAGAGTGTGAGGTCATTGTTTTGGTTATAAAAGGATGAAATTGAAAAATATATATCCTTTCCTTTAGATAACATTCATCGAAAAAAAACACATTCTTTTGCATACATGAAATTGTTTTCTTTTGGATTGGAAAGTGTCATCAAATACCACTAAAGTATCAATCTATTACCACTGAGTAATCAACATCCTAACAAGAAAATTTCTTAATTTAAAATTCATTATACTCTTTCTTTCTATAAAACCAACATTAGATTAGTATTTAGGGCCTTGGTGCAGGGTTAGAGAGAAACTATCAAAGGCCATAAAATCAAGACTAGAAGTCATTTGTGGGGTGTTAAAATCCATTAGTAG
>JASDQU010816483.1:0-15841 GCA_032191745.1 Picea mariana
GGTTGGAGCCTCCTTCTAGTTGCAGGTGGAAAACAAAGGAAGTTGGTGCTTCCAATGAATGTAATTCTTCAAGACATATAAGATAAAACATTATGTGGTTTTCTTCCGATTTGGGTTTCCATGTAAAACACTAGTGTACTGTGTATGTGTGTGATTGTTCATTTCTTATTGCTCATTATTGGATAATAAATCTACATTGATATAACACTTGGATTATTTGGAGAAAAAGGATTATAATTACGCTATTACTGATTCACCCCCCCTCTTAGTAATCCAACAGATTCCTTAACAAAATTTGATTTTTAATGATGTAACTGATTTTTTTATGCACATACTATTATGAGAGGATCAAAGGTCCACCTCTCAGCTTTGTAAACACTCTATAAATACCTGTTGTCCATGCCAAGAAGAAAAACGAATTTGCATACATACACATAAATTATTTTGATTTTGTTGTAAAACTTTGTTTTCATGATTAATATCAATGCCATGTTAATTCTGTGACTGCGTCTTGCTATTGAAGGGTAGCCACAACCTACTGGTGGGGCCACTAGTGGTCTAGGTCACTGTATAGATAGATATCTTGTGTGTTTTATTTGCTTAGTTAGAATTTTTACATGTTTCCTTGCTATATGTGTTTTTCAGTTTTAATTACTGTACATGTTAATTGTAATTTGCTTGTCTAATTCGTCTTTCTTTAAAATTGCAGATTGCTTATAGGAGTTAGTTATTTGTCACGCCGTGTTTCTTATTTCTTAACAATTGCCCTGCAGGCTACTAACTTAGATGATGTATTGAAGTTTTAAATTAGCTTCTGCAAATTAAAACAAAGTATTATGTGAACATAGGATTAGTGTAAACAGAGTTTTAATTTAGGATCGTTTGCAAGTTTCAATGGATTAATAGTTGCAAGTTTTATTAGTTGTAAACAAGCTAAATTTAATTATCAGTTCAGTTATGTTTTTATAAATCTATTTGGTTCATTTATCTTGCTTTAGTACGATAAGATAAGAATAGATTTTGGAGTTATGTTTTGTTACAACATTCTAGTTTTGAAATCTGAGTTTTAATGATAGAATTAGTTTAGTTTAGATTATAAAATCTCAGTTGTGGATTTGAATTGCAATTTTAATTAGAAGAGTGGATTTGAATTAAGATTTTTAATCACGAGTTCATGAGTTCGTAAATTTACTTGAATTAGTTTTGAGTTTGTAGATTTCTATATAGAGTATTTTCAATGTTATTTTAGTTACGAATTAGAATTATAATTTCTAATTAGTGTTAGTTATGGGTTTGTGGATTTGCTTGAATTAATGTTTATTCTTTTTAGAATAGAAATGGTTATGAGTTCTTTTTAAGAATATAGTTCACTTATGAAAATAGTCTTGATAGGTTAGTTGTTTACATGCTTATTTGCTCAAGGATAAATAGCTTACTTGTTGTTGCTTACTTAAAAAAATTGAATAGATTAACTAGCTTTAAAATAGATTGCTATTTGCTTATTTAGAAATAGTCGATCAATTCCTTGTTTGATGTTGCTTAGGGTAAATAGTTCATAATTCTAGAATTGCTTCAAGTTCTTCATTATTTGAGTTTATTGGCATTAGAGTAGATTAGGCTAGGCTAGGCTAGATTAGAGCTCTAGACCTGCACATACAGTGTTAGCACCGTGAAGCTTACGAGCCCCAGGTTGACAATTTAATGTCGAAATAGATAGAATACATTTCACTCGGCATTTTTGGCGCCGTTGTCGGGGAGGTGCTAAAGGGATTAGAGCTTAGGTAGGTAGGTTGCTTTTAATTACACAATAAGGGGGAGGAGAAACTTTAAGATGAGAGGTAAGAACCTACGCATCCATTTTAATGGGTCGCTCCAAAGCCTTGTTGTTCCCTTTCCGTTAGAGTGTTCACATTTTCTGCAAGTTTGCTTACTTTTCTTAGTTTGTTTATTCTTCTCAGTTTGTTTACTTTCCTGCAATTTACTTTCCAGCAAGTGTGCTTTCTTTCCTGCAATTGTGTTCTCTTTCTGAATAGCTAACTCTCGTGAAAAGATAATTTGGTGACAACGAGGTCTAAAGTAGCACGAGGAGTTCAATTTTACTTTAAGTAGTATGCTTTAAGTTTGCAATTCATTTCATTTCATTTTTTTCAATAGCGTTGAATTTCAATATTATTTCATTGGGTGTTGTTTATTATTCAGTTTGTTTATTTTTCTTAGTATGTTTACTTTTTTTTGCAATTTAATTTTATGCAAGTGTGTTTTTTTTTTTGTTTTTTTTTCTTTCTGTAAGTTTGGGTGTGTTTACTTTCTTCAATTTAATGTAGGAGTGAATGTGAGTTTGATTTCTTTATTACCAGTATGTTTTATTTCATACAAATGTGTGTTTGATTTATGCAAATATGTTTTTGTGGTAGGTAGTCTTGATTAGAATCATCAAAAACACATAAAATTTTGGGTGTTGTAAGAACCCCGGACACTGATCTTTGTGTGAACAAAGTTTTATCAAACGACAAGATGAACTCAGAAGCAACCATTAGCTTGAGGGAACTTTCTCAAATCCTAGCAGCAGCCATGATTTCTTCTTTTCAGAAATAACACATTTTGGCAGTAGCCAAAAGTGTATCTACCTCTCCGAGAATATTAGAAGAATCAAGGTCCTATGAGCTACAAAATTATTTTCCTTTCCAAAATGCGAAGGAAGATGAAAAATTATGGACTACATCCGGTGGAGAGAAATCACTAAGACCTGAGATTGAGGAGTTCTCAACATCCATCTCAACAGATCCTTCATGTACTTCAGAAATCAATCATCCAGAAGAACAAGATTTGCATAGCATGATGAAGGAGAGCATAGAAATTATTGTTGATGAACATCAAGTTTACATCAAAATTTGGTTTCAAGAGATCATTAGACCACAATACTATTCTCTTCTTCAACACCTTCTGATGCCAAAACAAGTAGGTTGGTTGGTTCTTCATATCCAGGTAATCACTGCGGTAAATTTTTCATATGTGGATATGGGTATGTATCTTATCTTGCTTCGCACATGGTTACATTGGAAAATTTCTTACTCTTGAATACAAATTTTCCTTTCTTTTTAGGTAGGGTAGGATAATAAATAAAAACTACATGTTGTTAGTTTAGCTTAAAGTCTAATGCAACATCATTTTACATTTTCTTTTTAATAAAAGAATTATGAGATACATGTGCATGTGACTTGATCTTTAGTGTGTGGTTTTTGACAAACAATTTTAGAAACTTTTTGCATGTATTCATCTAACAACAAGTGGACAACTCCAAGGAGGCAAAACGGGAAGTATTTTCCTTCAAAAAATATATTGCTATATTTGAACCTTGTTGTCTGCTTAAGCATTAATTGAATAATGACTTTTTATTGCTTGTTGTGAATTAGCCATATTTTTTCAAGATTTCTATCTTCCTTTTCTCAAGTCATATTTAATGGCAGTTGCTCTTAGCCTCCACCACTAGAGGATAAAAGGAAGTGACACCTTGGCTATCAAACCTAGAGGTTACTCGTACAATTTCCCCAAGAACCCTGAGTAGGTGAGTAAGTATCCTTATGAAAGAGTAGCAAGAAGGTGTGATTAGCGGTTAGCCATGGAAACATCACTATAACTTAAAAAAAAAAAAAAAAAACTGAGTTGAGCCTGAAGATACCTTTGTGTTCTTTTCCAATGGTATCATCCACTACACACTAAAAATGCTTGATTATACCATATCTTTAGATAGGTTACTTCCGCTTAAGTACCCCTTACATCAGGACAATCTATCAAGAATACATAAAAAATAGTCATCCTCTAACATAAATACCATCCCAGTCTTAAATAAAATTTTCAGAGTTGTCTCCCCATCTTCTTGCCAAAAAACAATCTTTATATAAAAATCTTAAAAGATGGTGGACCAGTCTTTGTTGTAAAAGGGTGTAAGAGGCTAAACCGTCGGGATATTGAACAGGTTTGTTGGCAGCGGGTACCGGCCTATGGTATGACTAGGTAAACCTGTCGGAGTATTGAATAGGCTTGCTGGCAGCGTGGCATTCTACCTAGCGAGGGTGATAATCTGACAAACAATAAACAAAATTCCTAAATCTTAAAACTTGTCCTGATGTATGACATTACTTGTATACAAAGATGAAAAGAAGTATGCATGGTTAAGCAAAGGTCAATGAACTCCATAAATATTCCATTGGGAACTAACTTTAAGACTATCCTCAGACTCTCTCGCCTACCTCTTCTTAACTATATGTAGGATGTTTTTTCCTACAAGTGGGCCATATTTTAACCATCTTGTCATAATAATGTGTGAAATTTATCTCTACACTTGGCAAGCTGCAAATCTTAGGCTATTGGGAGAATTGACTAGTTTCCTATATTTTTTATTGTGAGGTGTCACAATACTTAGGAGTAGGGGAGGGGTTTCCTGAGCCGACAAATGATAAACACTGCCCATCTATATTATAATCCATGAGAAGAGGAAGTAGAATCTCTATTAAAATTATGTTATATTGTTTTTATGATATTCTGGGCTATTATATCAACAATTATTTTTATTAAAATGCTAAACTTTATACTAATGACATGATTTATGTGTATAATTAATAAGCATGTTGTGCATTATACTTTACAGTTTTTCTTAATCCATGTATTGCAAGGGAAGATTGCTTACACTCAAATGATCCATGTAATAGTTGCAGATCGATAACAAAGGAAACATGATCAAATATGAACTTATCACACCAAGTTTTCCTCACAAAAACAATGTTACTCCTTCCTCCCAGATGCCTACACCGTCTTCTAAAATTGATATACTTTCTTCATCTATCAAAGAGCCTAAGCCTTCCTCTCTTGAGCCATCTGATTAAACCCTAGCTACTGATAAATTGCAACAAGAAAATGTTTAGTTGCTTCAACAATTGGAAGAGAGAAAAAATATGGATAGGCATCTACAAAACATCGTAAAAGGCCCAAGGAAAAATCCCCAAGACAAGAGGGAGAATCTTCTAAAGCCAATCCACCCCCTCCTTCATGAGTCTAGTTATGTTGGGTGATTCATTTTTGTTTGCAGTGGGACCTGCAAATCCTTAGGCGTGGGGGTAATGTTGGGCTTGTGTTTTGACTGTTTTATTGCGATGATCAAATCCTTTTTGCATGCGATATTATATTTGCTATGATCTCATTTAGCCATTTTAAATGTATTATCAAGCTTTATACATCAATTTGTCATGGAATCGCACAAGGTATATGTAATCATCGTTTTTCAATGGTTTTATGATTAATTCATCTTCAGTTGAATGGTTACATTGATCTAACATTTCTTGTTTGCTTGCAACATGTCAAAAATGTGATCCGGCCTTCCACCCAGACCTTCATCTGGCATTGTTCCAGGCAGTAAACTTAGTTCTTAATTTATAGGAGGAGGAAACTGAATCATAAAAATCCGACACATGGGTTTTGCACCCAATATGCCCAATTAGGTCACGCATGGGTTGTTTCCTAAAATTGTAAACAAATTGAGAGTAGTTTGTGGTCCCCGATTTGTCTCTCCAATACTCCAATACTCCATCTGACACCCCATCCGAGACTCCATCCGACACTTCGTCCGACACCCCAACTGACACTCCATCTGACACTCCATTCGACACTTGGAGTGCAGAGAAGTTGGCGATATGCATATCTCAGGGCACTATTATGAAATTCGAGCACACAGGTTTTTCTTCCTTGGGATCCCTCTTGCTCGGTGTCCTACCAGAATTTGCTTCCAACCATTGAAGATGTCTAAGATCCATGGCCTATTTATTCACTCTGTTTCAAGCATTTAATGAAGATTCCTCAACAAAATTTGATTTTTAATGATGTAACTGATATTGTTATGCACATACTATTATGAGAGGATCAGAGGTCGACCTCTCATCTTTGTAAACACTCTATAAATGCTCGTTGTCCATGCCAGGAAGAAAAACGATTTTGTATACATACACACATAAATTATTTTGATTTTGTTGTAAAACTTTGTTTTCATGATTAATATCAATGCCATGTTAATGCTTTGACTGCGTCTTGTTGTTTAAGGGTAGCCACGACCTGCTGGGGGGGGCACCAGTGGTCTGGGTGACTATATATATAGATATATTGTGTGTTTTATTTGCTTAGTTAGAATTTTTACCTATTTCCCTGCTGGGGGGCCCACCAGTGGTCTGGGTGACTATATAGATAGATATCTTGTGTGTTTTATTTGCTTAGTTATAATTTTTACCTGTTTCCCTGTTGTATGTGTTTCTCAATTTTAATTACTGTACATGTTAATTGTAATTTGCTTGTCTAATTTGTCTTTCTTTAAAATTGCAGATTGCTTATAGGAGTTGGTTATTTGTCACGTTGTGTTTCTTATTTCTTAACAATTTCCTTGCAAGCTACTAACTTAGATGATGTAATGAAGTTTTAAATTAGCTTCTGCAAATTAAAACAGAGTATTATGTGAACAAAGGATTAGTGTAAATAAAGTTTTAATTTAGGATTGTTTGCAAGTTTCAATGGATTAATAGTTGCAAGTGTTATTAGTTGTAAACAAGCTAAATTTAATTATCAATTCAGTTATGTTTTGATAAATCTATTTGGTTCATTTATCTTGCTTTAGTACGATAGGATATGAATATATTTTGGAGTTATGTTTTGTTACAACATTCTAGTTTTGAAATCTGAGTTTTAATGATAGAATTAGTTTAGTTTAGATTATAAAATCTCAGTTGTGGATTTGAATTGCAATTTTAATTAGAAGAGTGGATTTGAATTAAGATTTTTAATCGCGATTTCATGAGTTCGTAAATTTACTTGAATTAGTTTTGAGTTTGTAGATTTCTATACGAAGTATTTTCAATTTTATTTTAGTTACAAATTAGAATTAGAATTTCTAATTAGTGTTAGTTATGGGTTTGTGGATTTGCTTGAATTAATGTTTATTCTTTGTAGAATAGAAATGGTTATGAGTTTGTTTTAAGAATAGAGTTCACTTGTCAAAATAGTCTCGATAGGTTGGTTGTTTACTTGCTTATTTGCTCAAGGATAAATAACTTATTTGTTGTTGCTTACTTAAAAAAATTGAATAGATTAACTAGCTTTAAAATAGATTGTTATTTGTTTATTTAGAAATAGTCCATTAATTCCTTGTTTGATGTTTCTTAGGGTAAATAGTTCATAATTATAGAATTGCTTAAAGCTCTTCATTATTTGAGTTTATTGGCATTAGAGTAGATTAGGCTAGGCTAGGCTAGATTAGAGCTCTAGACCTGCACATACAGTGTTAGCACCTCAAAGCTTGCGAGCCCCAGGTTGACAATTTAATGTCAAAATAGATAGCATATATTTCACTCGACAAGGGCATTAGTCCCCCTTCATTTTTAGAGAGGTGGTACTCCTCTTGGACTAAAAGATATATCTGTGATATCTTGGATTAGGAGAGTGCTAGGCAACAAACCCTAAATATTTATTGCTTGAGATTATGAAATAAAATGGTTCTTCAATACCCTGAGTACAATCTTTATGTGCAATAAAAGAAAAGATAGAAGGAGGGATTCAACATCATAATTAAATTGTGATCAACATCACACACAATCTTCTTAACAATATATAAATATATCGATGTCTTCTTCACAAGAGAGAATAATTTGATCATCTTAAAGAATTTTAACAGAGTACTTCAATCAATATCAAAAGAGAATTTGATAGGTCAACCTCAAATACTTTATATTCTGAAAACAAGGTTACAAAGCACAGTCGTGATCAACCCCGAAGCAATTCTTTGTGGATTTTTATTTATGAAAGATGTCCTTCATTACAAAATATTTGACAACCATATAGGTGGCTGCAAATAATCCATGATCATGTAAGAAAAGATCTTAGAAGAATATAATAAAAACATCAACAACTCAGCCTTGTGCCCAACTATGAGATTCAAGCATAAAACTATGAGAAGTGGTGTAGAAGAATATATATTAAAAAATGGAGAAGATGGAGATTTCTTTCTTTTGATCAGAAGCTTGATGATTGTGTATTCATGGTTGTACCTTCTTCTTCCTTTGATCTTCTTCCATGCCCCTTTGACAATATTTATTCATGGACCTCTTGATGAAGTCTCTCTTCTCTTTTTAAGAAGATATTTTCTAACTACCTGAGCAATTAGAGTTTTCTTCCTCTCTTGAAATTCATGTACAAGTTTCTTATTGAAACATTCCCTTTAATTAATTCATCATTAAGTCCTCGTCAATTATTTCACATAATTAATACAAGTACATTGAAAGTGGGTCCCTCTCCCCTTTTAATAAAAGTTTTTAATTAGACTTTTTTTTTTTTTAAATTTAATTAATTCTCCACTAAAAGAGAACAACTGTAATTTAATTTTATGGAAGTGAAAACAAACTTTTTGCCCATGTAAACCACTTCTGATGTTCTCCTCATCGTCTTAGCTTTCCAATGACATAAATATTTTTCAAATCCGTTGCTTGGATCTCAAGATATGAGCTCTTGAAGTAGGGTTGTCACCCAGGCCCATTAAAAATGCATCTGACGATATTTTAATTTATGAGAATAATGTATCAACTTTAAGCACTTGAAACCTATACCACCATATTCTACGTTGAAATACCTTTCCGACGGTATAAATTTCGCGTGATTATGACACACTACGCTCAAGTTATGGCTTCCGCAAGATCAACACTTAGCCACCGTCGATCAAAATTGATAGGCAAATGTGGGCCCTTGGATGAATTTCGTGCTTCCCTTCATAAAATTCGACTTTTTCGGTTTGAAAGTATATACCACATGCATTGGGAAATTATATTCTTTAATATATATATAACTAAGTGTTAGATATACTTAGAAAAAAACACAAGAAGAGAAGGAACTATGGAGCTTGGAGGATTTTGACCCTTGGTAAATTGTTGAATATAATAATAATTTTGTATGCCCAGTCAACCACCAATCTGGCCAGTCAACAATAATGAGTCACCCAACCAAATTTTGCCACATTTCATCACTGAGCAGGTCAACAATCTGCCCATAAGAATCTTCCATATGTCATCAAGCCATCTGTCACTTTTTTTATGTCGCCACGTGTCTTCATTAATTAGTTGCCATGTGGCACCATCCATTAACTTCCATGTGGATGCATCTCATTGGTTAATAAAGTGCCATGTGTATCTTGGAGATGTTCCTCATAGAGCTTAGGATAAGAAAAGATATTATTAAAATAATATGGCAAGTTCACGGGTTTACGTGAATGCAAAGTTAAGTGAGGAAGTCACCTGCGGTAATACATAGTAAGAAATGAGTGTGAACAATTATAGGTGTAGGTGAAATGGAGAGGATAGGTAAATAGTAGTAAAAATAAGTTGTAAAATATTCTAAGTCTTGAGAATCAGTCGGATGGACACATATAACATGAAATAGACATCACCAACCCGCGAGCCTGCGATAACTCATATATTTGGCTAAGTGTTGGAGAAGTTACATAGTAAAGAGTAGTAAAAAGAGTTGGGTGCATTATGAGGGTGGCGGAAGTCAAAGTGAATTATGAGGGTAGTAGAGATAACACATACTCTTAAGAAATATCACCAACCCACAAACCCGCGGTAAGCCATAGTAAATAAAACTAAGTCTGGAAAGTATGTATATAATGGGTCACGTAAAATATGGAAAGAAACATGGAAAATATGAAAAATGAAAAGAAATATATGGGAAATAAAGGAATTACGTGAAATTTTGGAAAGGAAAAAGAGAAAAGGAAAGAAATGGAAAAATGGGATAAAGAAATATGGAAAGGAAAATAAAAGGAAATGGGAAAATAAAGGAAAAGGGAAATGAATGTGAATGTGGAAAGGAATAAAGGGAAATGGTTAAGTGTGGAAAATGGTAAGGGGAATATGAAAATAATGACACAATGTGAAAAAAGACTAAGTATAGAATGAGATAATGAATAGGGGTGAAGGGAAAGGAGAGGAGAGAACATGCGACTTTGAACATTTTTCATATTTCTTTTTGTAACACATCCATTTGAATTTTGGATAGAAGTATGCCTATCTTGGTCATGAGACTCTGATTTCATTCCGCGAAATGCATGGTGAAGCTGATACCGAGGGCTATGCAATGAACATATAATAGTTCAAAAATATTCATCTTCCAATATCTTTTTTTTATTATTATTCCAGGAGCGAGAACATTTAGGTGACCAAATTTTGGTCAACAATTTTCCTTCTAAATAATTGACAAATAAGTGCATACAAGTATCATTATCATTTGCTCCTATATTATGACATGCATTAGAAAATGCAATTAAATGTTCTTTAGTGGAAATGGTGCCATTTCTTGAAAATTTTGGCAAATGATCTTTAAATTTTGGAAGGGGATTTGTGGTTGGTGTAAGATTCAAGGGTGAAGATACATGCCATGGTGTATTAGTTTCATCCTCTTCCAACTGAAATAAACCAAATTTTTTGATTACCTTGGCGGGGTTGGTTGTAGATTAGACCTAAATGTGATGATTGAAGATACTTCCAATTATGGACAAGGAAGAGCTTTGTGAGAAGTAAATGGACTAGTACCAGAAGAAGACCCCGAAGATGTCATTTAAAAAAAAATGGGAATCAAAGATATATATGAACTAGATGAATCAGATAGATATCTACTGAGCTTGGGTTGTTGACTTTCAAAAACAGTCTTTCAGCTTCCAATTTCAGGTAACGGATTAAACTAAGGAGATAAACCTCTCATCCTTCGAGAATAACGAGATCTAGAGGAAAAAAGTTAACCTCTTATCGAGGGGGGTAATTTTGGGCTTGACTTTGTTGGGATTCCCACTGTTCACGAATTCTAACGTCTCTGGCAATAATCTCCCAAGAATGATGAAGTTCAACACAATTACGAGTTGTTTCTAAAATAAGATTGAATAAAGTTAAAGAAATGCTAGTTTGATCATCTAAACCATCACCAATATTAGGTTGTCTTACAATAGACAAAGTCATAAAATCAAAAAATAAAGAAGAAAGCTAAGTTCAGAAAATAAATACAACTACCGAGAAACTATGGATAAGTAAGGACCAAAAAAATACTTAGAATTCAAAGGTTACATCATCACAGAGACGACTGATGTCTTCTAAGTAAAACCAAGACTAAAAAATATCTGGATCAACGAGCCACAATTTTCCATTGTCTTGACTCTACACAAAATCCCTAATTAGTACTAAAAATCAATTCAAAAATCTATAAGAATTCACATACTATCATAAACAGATGATCAACCTTATAAAGCATGTCAATAATCAATGTTTCTTAGTCCTCCTTATTTCCACCTTTAGAAAGACCATGCTATCAACACGAAGTCATTATCCTTTAAGTATTTCAAAAATGAATGAAGTAGGTAATATCACTCCAGAGCAAGAGCAAACCTTATCAAAGTTTGTGCCTCTATTTCTCTCTTGTTTGTTTGTCCCTTCAATTCTCCTTTTATCCTCCAAAAGTAGTTTTGGATAGTTTCAACTACTTTTCGTTAAGTTATTTAAATAACTTTTAGTTAAATAGGGACAACTCATAATAAAATATTAATAAATAATGATAAGGGTATAATAAATATTAACTAACATGTGGGGACCCCTAACAACTCTTTTTTTTAATTTTCAAAATATCCCCTTGTTCCTCCATCAAGAAAAATGCATCAATATCATCAAAACATCAACATAAACATATATTTCAATCAACGCACATGAAATAATTCAAAATACACTTGTGACTCCCAAATACTAAGTATATATGCATATACATGTCCGAAATTAAATAAGCCAAGAAGCTGTCAAAAATATGTTGTCGATCCAAAACAAATAAAGTTTACCTGTTATTTAAAACAAGTGTTGACCAAAATATGAGTGATTGTTCAACAGTGAAGCCAAATAAATAACATCATAAAATCAGAAGTCATATTTTTTGTATGAGGTAGTTTGCCTCTGTTCACTTTCCTTTGACTCTGTTACCTGGGGCATTTATGAATTTTCCTTAATAGGAATTTTACCTTTAACTGTTGATGCTTTTGGGTTCATTTCTTCAAAAGGGGTATGTCCATCCTCATGTCCAGGGTGTTGTGAATGTGAAGTGATTGAGTGTGAGGATGCTTGAGATTGGTTGGAGTCAACAGAATGGGCAGGTCATTTTCCTTTGTTAGGCTCTAATTCTTGGGTTTTGAAAGTTTTTGGTAATGCATGTGAAGCAATAGAAATAATAGGTTGAGCAAGTTGATTAAAAGGAGGTGGTGGTGGAAATGGTAAAGACATTGTTTGCCACCCCCAACACTAGGGGAAGGAGGATGTACAATATCATTCCAACCATCATTGATTGGGACTTCAGGTGGTAAAAACACATGTGATTCGACTGGTATGTTAGAGATGTTAGGATGGGGGTGCAAAGGTGGTTGTCCATGTGGAGGAGGAGGTCGAAAGGCTCTTTGCCTAGCTAAGTTTAAGAAACCATCATGTAAGAGTTGATTAAACTCTTCTGAATCAACAACAAAATGAATTGAAAATCGAAGCCTTTTGTTTCCCCCTTGCCAAAAATCATTTGGCCTTCTTCCTTTGCCTTTGTTTCCTCTGCCATGGCTGCCGCTACTGAAAAAGTTCATCTATAAAGTATGCGGCTAAGTTAGAGTATGCATACAATAGCAAGTGAAACATCAAATACCATTGCATTAACATAGTTTTAGAAATAGCTCTGACTTGATTAAGAAACAAGCATGCAAGCAACCACGGATAAAAGGGGGAAAGGATAACTCTCAAGAAAACTTTCATCTTCACCATTTCATACAATTGATTATTATTAAAAACATGGGAATTTCAATGTAATTGGTAATGTGAGGGGCTTTGTAATGTATCGAAAGTGAAATAAATGGAAAGGAGAGTAATGTCACATGTTTAAAACAATAACACATCCATCATCAACCATGTTCCAAAATCCAAATGCCTTCCCATAATTATCTCACGTATGCCATGTCAAACCTCTTTTCATTATTGCTAACATATCCATTGTCACTGTCCAAGAAACCTTTTAAATGATTATGTATTAGGGGGGAGAAATATGGATTAAATGAAAATGAACTTTAGGAACCAAGAATAATTCATGCAAAATGAGAGTATGGAGGGAATTCGCCCTAAACAATTATTCATTTTTCAAAATATAAATATTATTTCATTTGAACAAAATCCAAAAAAAAACAATCACTTTGAAATACACTCATTTCCGAAATCTGTCCTTGACCATATTCTTTTATTCCTTTGCTGCCAAAATCCATATCAGTTGATAGAGAAAACATTTTTAATTTCATAGGATAGGAGGAGTAACGATTGAATTTAAAAATGATAAACGTTTATGGGAATAGGGGAATAATTTATGTAAAATGGAAGAATGAGGGATTTGGTCCCACATGCAGAAATAAAAACATTTCTAAATCACAAAAAATGTTAGAGTTATATTTCCTTTCACTTCAAATCTTCATGTCCATAACCATAATTTCAATCAAAAATATGTATGTACAAGCAATGTAACATCTACACCTAGCCTTTCATATCACTTGATGTATATCAAAATAATACTCACAACAAAATTTATAAAGTCGATGCAAAACCCTTCAACAATATGGTATATTAACCAAAATGAATCTTTCTTTGGTTGAATAATTTTAGTCTAGCCCCATAAGCATAACACTCAAGTTATAATCCATCAAATTATCTATTCATTTCAGCCAACAAATGTATCATAGATATGGATCATTCCTAACTTAAATATATACAACAAAGGGATTCGAAACTGGGTTATATTCCCTTTCACAACTGTAGGTTCAACACACAGAGGTTATCAGGCTTGGACGAATACACAAACTCCTTACCAATTCTATATTTTTCCTCCACATGCACAGGCTTAAAACCCTAGGTTTTAACAATAAAACGATATGATCAAGGACTCCTCAGTTTTCGTGATAAGTTTTTTAAAACATCAACCAACTAACGACAGCCTCCAAATAGATGGGTTCGCAACTGGATAATGTCAAGATTACCCTTTTCTTCATTTGAAAATAATTAACCTTAGCCAGAAGTTAACATTTCCTTGTGAAAGGGATGCAGAGGGTCAAACCAGACAAAGATGTAAAAAATCACATAAGTCGAGCTTCAAGATAAGACGTCTTAAAACCTAGAGTTAATCATGAAATAACATGACCAAGAAACTCATAAATTTGATAGTAAAGGTAGTCTGCAGTGGGGTTTTACTTGCAACAAATCATATGGAAAGACAATTTTTCAAGGAATTTACTTGTAATATGCGGTCAAGTGAAATAAGGGATGGCTCAGAACCTTTCAATAGGAAATGAAATACATAAATAGGAAAACCCATGAGTCTTTTACACTTTCCTACCAAGGCTTGAAGTATTAAAAATGGAGAAGGAGGTTGTTACAGTGCCTTTTCATTTTTGGAAAAGAACAGAACTAAACCAAGTCGACAAAAAAAAAGAGTTATATACAATGATTTCACACAGTCAAGACTGGAGATAACATTTTTCAGGATGAGGGTTAGCACCAGAGAAATAAACCAATGAAATTTCTTGTAGATATGATAGAACAAGTCAAGAGGGTAACCCAAACAACATACTCATTCACCAATCAAACAGAGTTATTGTTAAACCATTATTGCAAACAAAAAACATGCATTTGATGAATACAAGCTAAAATAAGAATACCTCTCTTTGGTTTCCAATATACCTCCGAAAAACAAGTCTTGCAGTCACCACAAACTACCATAGTGAAACTTGGACCAGAGCATCAATCTCCAATGCATAATGAAGAAATGAAATGCCAAAATCCCAGCAAAGGTGGTATACCTCAGTTAGTCAGCAGTCCATGCATTGAAAGCATGGAGTTCACGTTCTTTGAAAATGTAATTGCGTTAACTTTATAATCCATATTAGATTCCACTACCCACAAACAAACAACCATATGTATGAAAACTTTTCTGAATATGTGAGTGTTCACATGCCATGTAACCACGTCAACAGACCAATAACACTGCCAACTCAAACGATGATTGGGGTTTCACATCAACCTCATACCCAAGATTAAAAAAAAACACATTGAAAGTGCATGAATAATACAACCAACAAATATATCCCATATTCAACGCTATGGTATAACTATAAACCGATCGACAACATGAACATAAAGTTCATATGTTATACCATATGCAATGAAAACTTTAAAATATTGATCCTTTGATTTCAACTTATCACCTTTATATATGAAATGAATGTTTCCATATATGAATGTAGTAACATATGAAAGTAATAATATTGATGATATGAGGAACCAAAAACTTTTAAAATATGTGGTAAACCATATAACAAAAGAAACTTGTGATCTCTACACCACACTATCCTTTAGAACTCCATATTTTGTAATCAATGCTAGTTGAGACTCAACAATTAAGAAAAAAAAATCCTTAGTGCCTCATAATCTACCTATAAACATATTTATGAGTTGAATGTGTGAAGGAAAGAGGATCTTTTGAAGTTGTTATGAACATAACCTTTCTTGTTTTCTGTGAAATCAGATTGACAATAGAGTCCATAATCAAATGAAGAAGGAAAATTATCACTGCATAATGTTAATGAGACCCTTTCAATAAAGTGGTGACATTCATTCCTAGAGATAATTGAAATTAAACATCCATTATTTCTTCATAGGGGGTCCCACCTATAGTTAAAATATTTATATATCATAGATAGTAAAAAAAATTAAATTAT
>JASDQU010816483.1:16100-36195 GCA_032191745.1 Picea mariana
AGAGTTTTCATCATTTTTCCTGAGCACTCCTGAAGGCATTTCACAGCCTATATTTGCCTTTACATCTGCTTCCTTGTTCGATCCACGGAGGATGTGGAAAAAGTGAGGGGAAGAGAAGTCTTGCAGCACTCGACGAAGTCTTTGTAAGGACTTGTTGATTATTGGATTTTTGAATTGTTCATTCATGTTTAAAGTCTTAATTAGGATTTCAGAATCTCCAAATATTTGTATTTCTTTAATGCCATTTTCTCACGCTATCTGACAAGCTTTTAGTAGCTCGAGAATTTCAATCTGATTATTTGTTCTCTGGCTAAGACCCCAACTGAAGTTGTCTTTTTGGGTTCCATCCAGGGAGTAAATCACTCCACCTACTCCTGCTTTCCATGGATTTCCCTTGGAGGCTCCATCAAAAAATATTGAGGCTATGCTTTGCCTCCTCCACCAATATTGAAACACTGCATCTTTGTCTCGCAAATGCCAACTTAAAGTTTTTGAAGGGCGGGCAGTGGTTTGAGTTCTGTCTCGGAATGTGAAGGTTCCAATCCATTTCTTTTCTTTGGGGAGAAGAGTAATTTATTTCATGGCAAAGTGATTTGTCACTGTTTCTAGGAGAAGAGATTTTGCTTTGGCTACCACCTTTGAGGGGGAAGACGACATGTTGTTGAATATCTGGTCATTTCTAGCTAGCTATAGTTTCCAGCAAATATATTTGGGGATGGCCTGCCAAATTCTTCTCCAGGTTGGACTACTTTGAATGTCTTGAGGGTATTGCGCCTTCCATGAGAAAAACAATTCAACCACTGAGATCTGTCTCGGGGCTGTGGCATTGAGGCCTTGAAGGGATATTTTCCATACTTCTTGCACAAAGGGACAGTCTACAAATAAATGGTCCATCATTTCAAGTGCTTGGAAACACATGGGGCATCTATGAGGTCTTATGAATCCTCTTTTCACCAGATTTTCGCCTGTTAATATTTTCCTATGCATTAGAACCCAGCTAAAGAAGTTTACTTTGGGGAGGCCAAGGGGATCCCAGACCTACTTCCAGAGGGTCGTTGTCTCTTTCGAAGCTTGTGGGGGATGCAGAGCGTTGTAACCTTGAGCTATTGTGTAGAAGCTGGATTTTCCCCATCCCTATTTATCCCTTGAGAGGAGATGTATAGGTGCGTAGTCCGTCAACACTGTCACGAGAAGGGTTTTTTGCAAATGCAATTGATTTGGGACATCCGGTAGATCACATCTTTTCCATCTTCCTGAATCATCCCATGCAGAGATGTATGTAATTTTAATGATGCCATGCTGAGATAGCCATGCTCGGATTTCTTTGAGGTCGTCTGACTCGGAGAGGGGGGCATTGCCCATAATATTGTCTTGCCACAACTTTGTTTTTTTTCTGTTGCCTGGGATTCAAAATAAATGCTTCCGAAAGGGTTCTAGACCACGCATGCAGAGATTCCAAATCGAGGTTACTTTGGGGATGTTTGCTGCCTGGAGGTTTCTCATAGAGGCGCCTTTGAGATATTTTATTTTTAAGAGGTTGCTTACTGGATGTCTGTGGTTTGCATATAGATTCCAAATGGTTTTGCCTCCTAGTGCTAGGTTTTCAAACTCAGGGTCTCTTACTTCTAGGCCACCTTCAACATATGGGTGTTTGACAGTTTCCCAATTGACCAAGTGGTATTTCTTTTGG
Organism: Picea mariana; assembly: GCA_032191745.1. Classification (NCBI taxonomy): domain Eukaryota; kingdom Viridiplantae; phylum Streptophyta; class Pinopsida; order Pinales; family Pinaceae; genus Picea; species Picea mariana. The sequence goes on from JASDQU010816483.1 coordinate 17,791, forward strand.
TTGCCTTTACCCCGATGACAGAGGAAGTCTCTAATCATCTTTGTGATCTGGATCGTGATCGTCTTCAGTGTCAGGAGAAAGGAAGCCTGATAGATTGGCAGGGAGGATAGGATTGATTTTATGAAGGTGGGTTTCCCAGCATTGGCGAGCCACTGTCCTCCCCAAGATGAGATTTTAGCTTTGAATTTGCTTATAATTTCTTCCCACAAAACAACTTTGTTAGGGCCCAGGGTTAAGGCGAGTCCTAGATACTTTATTTTTTCCTAGGTATCATAGCCCAGAAACCCCAGGTGAAGGGCTATTCTTTGAATTGTTTGATGTTTTGTATTCCACCCATACACTGCACTTTTCCTTTTGTTGATGAGCACAACAAAGATGCTGTAGAAGCTTTGGAGAATCTCGTTGAAGTTTTTTGAAATTTTTACTGAGGCTCCACCCAGCATGAGGGAGTCATCTGCAAAGAGGGCATGATTGATTGGGTCAATTCCCTTCGTCTTCCTAATGCCTGGCACTGAGTCAGTCCTCTTTTTACCAGTCAACTTCCTGATTAGAGTATCATCCATCAAGATATACATGAAGGGGGAAAGAGGGCAACCTTGCCTTAATCCCCTCAAGGCCTGAAAATAGTTTGTCGGTCTACCATTTACTAGAGGGGCTATCCATGGTTTTTCAGTGCATGATTTTATCAAGTTAACAAAGTCAGAGAAAAACCCAAAAGAAATGAGAACTTTGTATAGGAATGAGATATTTACCCTGTCGAAATCATTTTCCATGTCGAGCTTTATCAACATCCCTAGCTCCTTTCGTTGGTGACTGGAGTGTATGGCTTCTTGGACCTGTATTACATTATCGAGAATATGTCTCCCTTTTAAAAATCCACCTTGCATGGGGAAATGAGATTCTCCAATAGGGGCTTGATTCTATTTGCCAAAAGCTTGGACATAATTTTATAAGAAGCGTTGCAAAGTGAGATAGGCCTGAATCTTTCAAAGGAGGACGGATTAACTTCTTTGGGGATTAAAGCAAGGAAGGTGGAGTTAGTGCTACCTCCAACTTTATCTCTTTGGTGAAAATCTTTAACCATCCTCAACAGATCTGTCTTTATTATGTCCCAACAAGCTCTATAAAATTGTATTGTGAATCCATCAGGTCATGGGGCTTTTCAGGCTCCATGGACCAAATGACATTGTAGATTTCTTCTTCAGAAAATTGTTTCATGAGGGTTGAATTGTCATTCATGTTTACTAGAGAGGGAATGTGTGAGAGGAAATTGGTGATAACCTCAACACTACTAGAGCCTTCTTCCTTGTAAAGTCTCTTGAAGTGAATTTTTGCTGCGACCTTAAGATGATCAAACCCTTTATGGATCAATCCGTTTGATGAGGCAATTTCAGAGATGTGGTTTCGGGAGAGACGAGTTTTGAACTCCCGATGGAAGAAAGTAGTGTTTTGATCTCCAACTTTTAGCCACAAGCTTCAGGACTTAAGCCTCCAATACTCTTCTTCAAGGCGAAAAGCACAGAAATTTTTGCTTTGGGCAGCTTGTTCTTTCTCTAAATCTGAATTGAAGATGTCTTTGATCTCCAATTCGGCTTGCAGATCTGATAATTGTTGAACAACCTCATGTCTGTAACTAAGTGGAGTATTCATGGGCCTTTTAACCCAGGTTTTCAATGCATGTTTTGTTGCTTTTAATTTATGCTCCCATGCAAAGCTTGGAGACCTGGTAATAGAAGAGGACCATGGTGAGTGTACAGTTTCAAGAAATCCCCTCTTTTCGATCCAAAGAGGGATGAACCGGAAAGGGATTATACCCATATTTTCTTCTTCTTATAGAATCAAGAGGATGGGTTTGTGATCGGAAGTCAGTTTTGGAAGGATCTTGGAAGAGATTATCCTCCTTTCGTGTAGAAGCGTGCTCTGGATTAAGAATATGTCCAAGCGAGATGAGATGTGATCAGTCCCAAATCTATTGTTTGTCCAAGTATAGAGTCCTTTCGATGGCTTGAAGTCAAGGATGTCCCACTGATGGAATAGCTCCTCTACGAAGGGGAGCATTTGATCCATGATGTTGTTGCATCCTATCTTTTCTTTTGGTTCGAATAGAAGATTCAGATCTCCGGCTAGAATGATGTTTGAAGGAGAAAATCTCTAAAAAATCTGCTAGCGTTTGCCAACAATCTTTCTTCTTAGAGTACTTAACAGGAACATAAATATGGAAGAGTGAGAGAGAAATCTTACTTGGGAGATGTCAGAGCTCAGTGAATATCCAATGTTGAGTCTCAAAGGAGCTTTCTAAATGGAATTTGTCTTTCACCCACAAGGTTGCAAGACCACATGAAGAGCCCCTTGCGCTGATGGCTTTCCCTGCATTTTTCTTCCATTTCTAATTGTTGATTTCTAGAAGGGTGTCCCCTTCAATTTTTGTCTCTTGGAGCAAGAGGATCTCGGGAGGGTCAATTTTCAGAAGGTCTTTAATTGCTTCAGCCTTCGAGGGATTCCCTAAGGCTCTGCAATTCCAAGAGACTATACGCATTATTTACTGGAGTGGGGAGGACCTCCCTTGGGGGGGCTTGTTCTAGTATTCCTTCCGATGGACATTTCAATGGCGGGTTGGCTTCCTTGCATTTTTTTCCTCTCGGATTCTTCTTCTCTTGCTTCTTTATGGGATTTTATCCCTTCTCTTTTTTAGGGTCTCTCAAAAGATTCGTCCTCTGAATATTTCTGGTGGTTTCTTTTTTATTATATCTACATAGGAAGGGGAGCAGGAGGCTCCAGTTGGGAGGCTGGAAAGGATCTCAACATTATTGTTTCCTGTTGTGGGAGAGAGGATTTGTTGTTCAAGTTCCTCGATCATTGGGTCCGAGATTTCTAGGGGGGTTGTTGAGGATTTCAAAGGGATTTTTTGAAGCCTCTGAGATTGGGAGGGTTGAGCTCCCTTCCTCTAGGGCATTCCCTACCGAGGGGGTGTCAGATCCCTTTGACGTCCCTTTCCCTTTGGATCTATTGTTGTATTTTGACGGGGCTGCTTTCTAGACCTGTGTCCATTGGTCTCCTTTTAAGATTTCCACCTCCTCCTCGACTTTCTTTTTGTAATGCCAAGCAAAATGACCATAACCATGTAAATACCTGCATTTAAATGGAAGTTGTTCATAGTTCAGTTCTTGAATGTAAGACCAGTCTGCAACCTTTAGTTGAATGGCTTCCGGGAGCCCCACCTCCAGATCGACTTCCACGCATATTCTTGCATAGGAGTATTGTTCCTTTCTATCTGCTTTGTCTATGTATTTTTCGAGGGTGTTTCCAATGGATTCTAGAGACTTCGGATTCCAGCAATGCAAGGGTAAATGAGGAAGGTGCACCCAGACTGGAGCAATCGAGGGCACATCTTATGTTGGATCGAAATCTGGGGACCATTTGTTCAGGGACAGACCTTGAAGGCCCATAAAATATGGTCCATTCTTGAAGATGAGGTTTATGTCTTCTAGATTGTCAAAAACAAAGACGAAGAATCCCCTGTCAACCAGATGGCTTCTGATGCCTTATTTTACTAGGGTACTCCAGTTCCTTTGCACCCATATGTGTACTGCTTTGGGGGAAGGCCATAAGCCCGTGAACTGCCCAATGAGCCCCCGCTCAGCCAAGGTCGGGGCAGATCTACAAGTTTCTTTAGCTGGTAGGTCGATTGAAGGGATGTTGTCAAGTTTTTTAACGAATTTCTGTTGCGAATCTTAGGCAAGTCATTTGTTGCATGCATCGACCATCTTCCTGAAAGCTTCTATCTTGGGAAGGAGAGGGGGTGGGGGAGCCTCGAGGCCCCCTCCTGGGGCCATGGCGAGAGGGAAGGAGGAATGGGGGCGCACCAGTGGGCACGCACGCGGCCTGGGGAGAGCAACGATCTGGCCTGGGCTACTTCAGAAAGTGAGGAATTTTAATCCTCAATCATTGCATGCCGTTAGGTTTTTTCTTCTTAACCTACTACCATTGTTCATCCTATTTTCCAGACAGTTTCGACGAAATGTCATTCATGGCACTAATTGCATCGGGAGTTGTTCATAGTACCATAAAATACGTCCATTACGAAATATTATATCCATGTCTTCCTTGGTTTCAAAGTAAAATGCATAAAATCCTCTCCCGTAGAAGTAATGCGAGAGTTGGCCTTTGATTAACCCTACCCAGTTTTTCTTAATCCAATTCAACATAGCCTCGGGGGAGGGCAAGATCCCAGTAAAATACATGATCAAGCCTCTCTCTATAAGCTTGAAATCCATTTGACGAGAATTATTAGGTGGGAGAGAATTTCAGGTATCTTTTTTAGTCGTTTGACAAAGCAAGAAGGAGCCTACTTAATTAGTTTTCCAAGGAAAGAGACTAATGCACGAAAAACATCGTTTTCTGAAGGAGGGGGAGGAGGAGGGGAAGGAGGGCCATCCTCTCTAGAGATTCGATCTATGAAAACCTCAAACCATGATCACTAAGGTTTTGCAGAGATCATCATTCTCTACTGATAGTTTTGAGAGTGCTATTGTTCATTGTTTCACCTTATGTCACGGTCTTCAACAAATTGCATGGACCTTTGAAGTTAATCATTTTCATCCTTATCAAGTAGCATCCACATCCCCTTATTGATCGTAACATTTAGTGTTGTACTTATTTTGAGGTAATATTCTTTATTCATTATGACTTACAAGGGGTCTTCCTTATGTGCTTTAGCAATCCTTATGAACCTTATGAACCTTCTTGTCTTCCTAGGACATTGTGAATCTATTCTACGCATCGATACATTTCCAACGATGCAAAAATCGCGTCAATTACTGCTCATATGCAAAAGTTATGCCTCCTGCAAGTTGACCTACCGTGTTGACCACCATGGTACGAGAGGATTCCACGTCATCCCCCATTACTCATGCATATGGGGCTAGCCATGTATGTAATTTAAAGAAGATTGTAGAAGGTACAAAACTTTATCACATTTGAGGGTTGAGTAAGTCAAAAACCTACCCCTAGATGGCTATTGGACTATGTTAAATATCGGGCCACTAGGAGGAGAAGCAGTTCCATTCTATGTTATTGTATTTTGTTACATAATGGAGTAGAACAACTGGGATTGGGAAATTAGAGAGCATAACAGAGGGGGTTAATGTTATGTAGCAGCCTAACAGGCCATAGGTCTTAGACAACTCCATAGAGAGTGCCTTCTCCTTTGTACTTACATTATTTCCATACTAGAGAAAAGAGAACAGATCAACCTCACCTTCTAGTTGGGTTGTCTTCCGTAAGGGTTTCCTAGAACAAATCTTTATGTTCTTTTGTGGATGGTATGTGATTGTATTTTATTGTTCTCTATTTTCTGCATTTGATCTTATTTCATGCATAAGAAAAAAATCAATAACTAAAAATTTCAAAATCTAAAGGAATTTAACCTTCATAGTGCAAATTTCAGTTTTATTTATCAGCTCTGTTGTGACGAACTATTCCAGTGGAATATCACGACAATTTACAGATCATCTTTGTTGACCTTTCTCCTTAGCCTTATTTTTTTGGTCTGGGATCCTCTACCTTCGAGGTTGAGGCGAAAATTGTGTTTCTATCTCTAGTTACAACTTTTGGTCACTCTATTGTCATAGATTTTGTTGAATCAATCACTCTTTCCAAGGGATGTAGGATGCTTGAGTCATATTGTCATGGGCCTGGCAAGCCTGTGGTCGGGCGACGGAATCACCTAACGCTACCAGTCATCGTGTGGCTCCGCAATCGTTTGTTTGACAACAAAGCTACACCAAACTACTTAATTCGGACTACGCCTTACTTCATTACATCTTCATTTATTACTTATGTTATGTCTGTGTTTTCTTATACTTAACTTCAAAAGTAGAGAGAAATCGTTCATGCAAAGTAACAAGATGAAATGTCCAAGTGGGCGGCCAAACCATCCTAACACCCAATTCTTCATTAACTTACAAAGAACCAAGGTGTAGCTCATTACAACCAAAAGAATAAACATGGAACACATGGCTCAACAAATAGTGACGAGTATTTTTTGGCTTTGCGTCTCGTCTCGTCGCAAACCTCCCATCTTGTCGAACTGTTATGTTTACCCCTTGCACAACTTTCATTCACAAACTTCCCTACTCCTCTGTGATCATCCCTACCTCTTGCCAAGTTTGCGCGCCCTTCATGCGATTACACTTGACTCTTGGTTAGACCACCAAGACTTCACGGATCTTCTATTACATGAGTGCCCCTTCTCTGTCTTGACCATCTTCGTTGGTCTTTCAGACCTGCGAAGCGCCCATTGCAAGACATTACCGCAACCTCAGATTTTGTGCGACCTGCGACACTCTCCCGGATTCACAGCCTTTCACCCATCACCAGCTTCCTTTGTCTAGATGAGCTCGCCATTCCTTTTTCTGTACAACCTTCCCCAAGGCAGCTCAAGTTACCCTCCAGGTTCTACTTGGATCCTTGGGGAGGGAGCTCACCCTCCTTCCTTTGTTACTCCCTCGTAACTTCAATCTGCGATCATGAGAAGTGTCACCTTTTCTCTATGACAAATGACTTCTTTCACGTGGTCTTTTATAAGCACACACCCTTGGTCAACGATGTGCTCGTTCCAACCAATGTGCCCCTTCATCTGCAAGTTGATGCGCTCTTTCAATCGTTTTTCCACTTTCGCAAGTTGAGCCAACACGCCAACAGGCGCACGCCCGTGTCTCATGCGCGCTCCAACCCAACCAACATTTCCTTCCGTTTACTTGGGTGCCCATGCCAATTCCGCACCCCCTCTTGGTTCGTTTTTTGGCAAGCGTTCGTTCATCATTTCCTTGGTTTACTCCCCTTGGCACGATGCACACCCAAGGTGTCCGAGCACCCCAAGTCAAGTTCCTTGTGCATTTTGTTGGGAACACATGCCTTCGTCGCGCACATCCTCACCAGCCATTTGATTCTTCGGTGGGACGCCCACCCAATCGGCTCTTTGGTAAAGTCACCACTTAACCTCCATCGCAAGTCATCTTGGTGAAGTCGTACTTGGCACCACATCACACGCCCAAGTAGCCCAACTTTACTTATAAAATAACCGAGCGTTCGCTAACTCACTCGTTTCGCATGTCTTGGCCCATGGAGGTAGCGTGCACGCCCAGGTCAAGTCTTATGGCGTGACATACTCCCCCACTCAAAGCCATTTCTATCTCGACAATCTCAACATACTTCATCTGCAGGGATCACCAATGACAACCGTTCACTGCTCTGTTGCAATCGCAAGTTCTGTCGCAACCTCAACCAGAACCAAAAAATGTCTAAGTGTTGAACCTTCATGACTTTTGTTGCACCCACACTTCAACCATTCGTCTCATGCATCTGTACATTGTGCACCCAAATTCCTGTACTGGTTGGGTAATTAGTCCAACTGTCACGCAAAAGTCCTGAGATGTTCTTCCTCGTGTTGAAACTTAGTTTTTTATGTCTGCATTGTTATCACCTTGTTCAACCAAAAAACATGCAAGCAAGATCACACTTTCCCCTTCCGTGCTATCCAATCTTGTCATGAAGCTCTTCCACAACAACCAAGTGTTGCACCAACAGATCGTTGTGCTTGAAATCTGACCCCTTCTCCATGTCATTGTGCACTAGTTCATGCAAGTGTTGAATAGTTGGATGGTTGGTCCAACCATCATTGCTTGTGCGATTGCACACCTCCATGCCAAATTGATCTTTTCCCATATGCAACTCAACTCATCCATGCAACTCTTGCCAAGGCATATTCCTTACCTCGTCGTGCTGCGACGTTGCCCCAAAATCAAATCTTCCTTCAATTCCATTGCGAAAGTTGTTATCACTTCCATCGATCATCACACCTAGCTCGTCCCATGTCCAAACTATTTGAAAACTCGTGGAGATCATTGCATGTCTGCCACACATGCGACCAACCGAATTCACTCTCTTTACTCATCCTACAGATTGAAGGATGCATATGACTGCCCCATCTCTACTGCAACCGTGCCCTTCATGGCACTTTGGTTTGCTTGATGAGTCTTCCTAAGTCAAGTATGAGCCTGGCTTCATCGATCAACCTCCCATCTTCTTCGTCACTTGTCCACGAAACGTCTAAGTGCACAAGTTTTGCACATCCAACAATCACCTTCGCACTACTTCGTCCTTCATGCTTTGTTTCATCTTGCATGTGCGATCCTCCGATATTTAAGCCCACAACATCCTTCAGAGGATTCGTGCAAGTGTTGAGTTTTGTCCGCATGACTTCAACAATTGCTTAAGTTATTCAAGTCGAAAGGACCACCCAAGGAATTCTACACCTGTTGCACGTCTATGAAAATACGTTTTCCAATCAACAACTTTGAGTCAATCTACACTAGCCAAGCTCCCCAAGAACGTTCGTGCACCTGATGTCCCATACCATCGACAAACACCCTCAAATCTCTTGATGTGTATCTTTCCCATTGTAGTTCTTAACAGATTTCTTGAACAACTCTCTTGTTATCTCTTCTGTCTTCCTTGAAATAGAACTTCATGCCTTCTGCCATTCGTCCCTTCCTTGGTTACATCACAAATTAGGTCATTGCTCCACCACCAACCTGTTTGCGCAAGCTTGTCCTGGTCACTTCATGAAACAAGCCAAGTCTGCACACTTCAAAATTTGTCTAAGTCCCAAGTTTCTTGTGCTCCCAACTCAATTGCCTCTCATCATCTTCTCTTTGTCGCTTGGCTCCTTCACACCAATGTTGCAGAGGTGTCTTGGTGAGGTGTGCCCAAGATCTGCATAATCCTCCAAATGAAAGATTGTGATGTCCAAAATCCGTCTATGTCACTTCCTTCATAGCAACCAACCGAATCTGTCTTCTCTGAATTGTTATCTTCGCGCCCTGCAGTGCCTTGGCACCAGGACACCATGCACATCAATTGATCTTTAAGCCTCTTGTTGTTAACCGACATCCATTCGAAAGTTGTGATCGTCAATCGCAACCCAACTAACCCAACTTCTCTTCGGTGGAAAATGTGTCCGACTGTTGTCCACTCATACATCCAACTGAACCTTCCTTCTCTGTCTGTTATCTTCATGCCCTGCAATGTCTTCACACTAGGACACCGTGCACAAATCTCAGTAATGCACAACACTAAGTTTTCACGGTGAAAATCATGCTCAGTTGTCTGCTCTGCGACCCAAACTTCATTCGACCATCCCAAGTCACAACGGTGACCCAACTCACCGACTACTTAAAACATTGTCTTGAACTTCTACGATCACTGCTGCAACTCTGCGACAGTGCTTCCTCCGTCACCACATAATTTCCTTTGCAATCACCAATTGCTCAACAAACCCAAACTGACCCTGCACAGTTGCTTGAGTTTATGCGCTCTGATACCATCTATCATGGAAGTGACGATGGTGAAGAGCTTCACCAACTCTTCAAAATCGCTTCAACAATTTGTTGTTAAGCCTGCTATGATACCATCTGTCACGGGCCCAACGAGCCTATGGTCGAGCGGCGGAATCACCTGACACTACCAGTTGTCGTGTGACACCGCAATCATTCATTTGAAAACAAAGTTGCACCAAACTACTTAATCTGGACTACACCTTGCTTCATTACATCTACATTTATTACTTATGTTATGTCTGTGTTTTGTTATACTTAGCTTCAAAAGTAGAAAGAAACCATTCATGCAAAGTAACAAGATGAAATGTACAAGTGAGCGGCCAAACCGACCTAACACCTAATTCTTCATTAACTTACAAAGAACCGAGTTGTAGTTCATTACAACCAAAAGAATAAACATGGAACACATGGCTCAACAAATCACGATGAGTCTTCTTTGGCTCTGTGTCTCGTCGTAGACCTCCCATCTTATCAAACTGGTTTGTTTCCCCCTTGCTCATCTTTTGTTCGCAACCTTCACTACTCCTATGCAATCGTCTCTACTTCTTTCCAAGTCTGCGCGCCCTTCATGCGCTTGCACTCGACTCTTTGTTAGACTCCGTCACGGAGCGCCCGAATGTCACCACCAAGACTTCACAGATCTTTTACTGCATGAGCGCCCCTTCTTTGTCTTGACCATCTTCGTTGGTCTTGCTAGACCTGCGGAGCGCCCATCGCAAGTTATTACCACAACCCCAGATTTGGTGCAACCTGCAACACTCTCCCAGCTTCACAGACTTTCACCCATTGCCAACTTCCTTTGTCTAGATGAGCTCACCCTTCCTGTCTCAGTACAACCTTCCCCAAGGCAGCTCAAGTTACCCTCCAGGGTCTACTTTGCTCCTTAGGGAGGGAGGGAACCCTCCTTCCTTTGTCACTACCTCAGAACTCCAATCTACGATTATGAGAAGTGTCACCTTTCCTCTATGCCAAATGACTTCTTTCACTTGGTCTTTTATAAGTGTGTGCCCTTGCTTGACGACGTGCTCGTTCCAACTAATGTGCCTCTTCATTCGCAAGTCGAAGCGCTCTTTCGGTCGTTTGTCCACTTTCGCAAGTTTAGTCAAATCACCAATAGGTGTGCGCCCTTGTCTCATGCGCACTCCAACCCAATCGTCGTTTCCTTCTGTTTACTTGGGTGCCCATGCCAATCACGCGCCCCCTCTTGGTTCGTTTCTTGGCAAGCATTCGTTCATCGTTTCCTTGGTCTACTCCCTTTGGCACAATGCACGCCCAAGGTGCCCGAGCTCCCCAAGTCAAGTTCCTTGTGCATTCTGTTGGGCACGCCTGCCTTCATCACGCCCATCCTCACCAACTGTTTGATTCTTCGATGGGGCGCCCACCCAACCGACTCTTCGATTAATTCACCACTTAAACTTCGTCGCAAGTCATCTTGGTGAAGTCGTACTTGGCACCACATTGCGCGCCCAAGTAACCCAACTTCAATTATAAAATAACCGAGCATCCGTTGACTCACCTGTTTTGCATGTCTTGGCTCATGGAGGCAACATGCGCGCCCAGGTCAAGTCCTAGGACGTGACACATATACTCTAGTGACTAGCTCTTCATTGTTCATCTTTCTAACGATCACTTACATCTCTTCATTTTCCTCTTTTGGGAGGGGCTTATTTTCTTCTTGAATCTCTCGTAGTCTCTATGTAGTGTTCCTAGAAAATATAGAATATTGAACATTGATTACATTTTTTGTTTGACTTGCTTTGAAAAGTTCCTTGTTGATTCTACCTCCTTTTCCTACTATTGTTTTGCACTATGGCTCTTAGCTTTGTTGCCTTCTCTCATCCCTTGAATTGAGATTGGAACCTTCTACAGTGTTTAGCAAAATGGCTATATTCATGATGTGCATTACACTAGAAAGACATTTGTTCATAGTCCAAGGGTTGTATATGAACCTACTCTTCGATGTCTAGCCTTAGAGCCTCATGGAGGTCTTTTTCGAGGTCAACCTTGACATAGATATGGACACATGCACATTGTCCCAACTTAGGTTTCAACATTGTTAGTGTATTTGCCCAACTTTTTCCCTATAGTTTTAAATGTATTATTTTCTTGGAAAATTAATGGAAGGTGGGAAAATCTAAGGATTTCAACTTCTCGATTGAAGTTGAACATCCACTTTTATTTTCAAGGAAAATCTCGCAAAAAAAATTAAAATGATGTTTTAGCATGTTTGTAGATAGCATTTATAGTAAACCTGTGGCCATAAACTAATACACCTAACCTAATAAAATTTATCTTGAACAATTGTTAACACAAAACTAACTAAATAGACTAATACACCTAACCTAATAAAATTTATATTGAACACTTGCTAACACAAAACTAACTAAATAGAATACTTATTAATGCCCTAGGCTAAAGATTCTACGAAATGAAGTTTTTTTCATAGATATTTACACGAAATCCGAACAACAAAAAATAGTGATTAGTGTATATTTATATCACCGAATTCCAATAAAAATAATCATTTCTTAGAACAGCTACCCAACCAACACACTTCTTAATATTTAAATTTGGTGTGAACACTTGTTTTCACACCACCGTCGGTTGTTGCTTCTTTGGTTCTTGAAAATCGTATTTAGAATCTCCGATGTGCAGGAAAGAAAAATTAAGTTGCTGCGAAGCCACATCTGACTGTATATCAGAGCCAGGTTTCGATCCTGGGACCTGTGGGTTATGGGCCCACCACGCTTCCGCTGCGCCACTCTGATGCACTGTGTTGTACAAAAATTTACTTAATTTAAACTAGAGTTCGTAGAGTTAACAAATAGCAACCTTGAGTGCCTAGTTAATTGGAGTCCAATTAGGGTTCATAGAGTTAACAAATGGCAATATTGAATGGCCGGGGTAATTTTCATTGCCGCCTGTTTGAATTAATTTCTGCTTAAATTGATTAGTCACCAAATTTGTATTTATTTAAAACACCAAAAACCATATAATAAATAATATCCGCTTAAACTGATTTAGTATATAAAATTAAAGTAGCTCATAGCAAAGTTGATGCCAAAAAAATTTATAATAAAATTATAGTAATTAATAAATTTAGAATTTATTAGAATAATTAAAATAAATTAAAAAGAAAATATGTAATTTTAAAATAATGGAAATTACTTAATAATCTGGGCATTGAAAATAAACTATTCAATCAAAATTTGAATGCAATGTACTCTCACTTTGAATACCATTGTTTTGTTGTTTTATTTATGAATCTATCTCAAATCAATATGAATATGAAATTTTAGAAAATGTGTTAGGCAAATAAAATCAATGAATGAGATGTAAGAAGTTTCCAAAAGACTTGCAATAATAAGGAGAGAATGCCTTTTATGAGGTTGGTGGCTTTCTCCATGTTACTACTTTGTAAATGTTGTCATTGATAAGAGATGGTGCCACTACTTAGCACGAGGAAACACTTCTTCATGGATAGAGTCCAGAGTCACCCACCTTTGCAAGATTCTATTTTATTGTAAGATATTTTATATTTTGGTTTTAGTGAACTTTGAAAGTAAAATGTATTCAATGTTGCAAATTAAATTAATAGAAATAATAATTCACATAAACATTAAATCATAGATTAAGAAATACACAATAAGGTTTGGATTGTCTATGCATTTGAGAGATTGATTCTAATACATCAGAAAGCATTCTAAATTGTTAAAATCAAACTCAACCCATTTCAGGGTTAGCATTGAAAAAATTACGGGGTATAATCACAAAATCATTGATAAGCATCTTCGTAGTCAATTGTAATAGAAGAAAGTGAAAGCATGGAACACCATCCATCTACCAAAATCCAATATAATGCTTCATTAATATTTTCTTATAAAAAAACATCCTTAAAGTTTCAAAATTTCATATACATAATCTATCTATTCTGTGTTTTGGCCCTTTTTGCCGGAATCCAACGATATAAATTGGGACGAAATCATAATTTTTTGTTGTTTAGATTGTATTTATGAATGCATAAATGAATTCAATGAGTTGAAAACCCCCTTAGGCACTCGAATTATACAAACTTAGCCACTCAAATCTGCATATCTAACAATTTCTTGCCAAATTTTGGGCAAAATTAAACAGAAAATATCCTCGGAAAAGGGCCAAAACATAGAACGTTTAGACTACAACTTTTCAAAATCCAAGAACTCTTTGCTTTGTTTCTCCTTCACCTCTTTGTACAAAAAAACAAATGGTTACTTAAGCAATGTTCTAACTATCCAACCTTAATCAACTATCTCTTTGGATTTCCACGTACTTTTCTAATTGGGTAAGAAGTTGCCTTAGCTCTTATCCCCTAGGGAAAATTAAACTGTTAAGAATAGACCATACATTGTTTAACTTAATTCTTGAGTTCTCTATAGCATAATCCACCTTACAAATAATGTTGAACAACATTTGTTTTTTGTTGGTGGGATTATCCATGTAGGTCTGCATGGCATCTTGTTCCATATCGTATAGGTCTTGCATGTTTTGTCATGTCATGATTTATGGATCCTTTGTTTGAGAAGTTAGGTTTTTAACTGGATGAAATGCCCTATTAGTCATGAAGACTAAAAGATTGTAGGATTCAACAATATTCAAATAATCCATAAATAATACCTCCATATTAGTTGGCCTTCCAAGGAACAAGTGGCTTTCTTAATGCTTTATGTATAGTGGTGGACACAAGCTTTAAGTTGTTCAACTTATTTAGGATTTAGTGTGTGGATATGTTGGGTTAATATTGACTCCGTCATTAAGTAGTTAGGATAACCTTGATGAAATCAATAATGGGTTTAGAGTTTATGGTTTATGGGTCCATGGTATTGGGTAACCCATGGTATTTACTCATGATATTTCATATGATGAAGCCTATTTAATGGCTTGGGATACTCCATTGAAGATGCCTCATGAGTTGGCATGTTGACCCTTAGAAACCTACGTGGCCAATGTAGTCTTGGAGTGCATAATGTAGGATTGGAGCTCACTATTGAACACTCTTGTTGAGAGCATAGAGACTCTAGTGTATTGTAACCAATTGTTTGTCAAATAATGCATTGAGTGTGCTTTACAATGTGGGGTTTTTCTCCTAAAAGGGTTTTCCCCAAGAAAATGTTGTTGTCTAATTGTTTGTTGCTTATTTCATTTATTGCAACTATTATGTTCTAAGTTTTAACACATTCTTCTCTCATGGATTAGTATAGGATGCAGATTCAACACCTTTTCTTCCTTCCATTTGGAATCAAAGGTTGATCACCTAAGATCCAAGGTGTTAGAGACAAGGTTTTTTTTTATTATCTAATCTTGATTTAAGTGAGAGCTTGTGCATAATGAAAACTTGTTGCAAGTAAATGGCACATGAAAGTGCATGGTCAGGATTGATGTGAAGCATTGGTCGAATAAGCAAACTGAGGATAGTATATGAAGACGAGCTCGATTAATGAGTGCTTGATTGGGCATAGAGGGATGCAGGTAAAGAAGTAGGTAGATGCTTATTGCATCATTTGCACGAGCATATAGTGGTAAGATAAGTACTTGGTCTATGTAATTGTATTTGGAGCAAGAAGAATGTTGGTAATGAAACATGTTGATGTTTCGTAGCATTACATGCTCAAGCATGCATTTGTAAGTATTTTTATGGAGTTGTATGTGCACATGGTTGTAACACCTATTTAGGCATCCATACCCTTGGTTTGATGGTTCACCGATGTAAAGTTTAGATGTAGACTTAGGTGATAGGGAACATATCGTATTCCTGGAAACCTGGTAAACAAATTTTCAAGGGGGTATGTGTTTATCCCAGGTTAAGTTTAAAGGGGGGAATGTTGGGTTGATCTTGACTCAGTCATAAGGTAGTTAGGATAACCTTGATGCAATCAATAATGGGTTTACAATTCATGGTTTATGGGCCCATGGTATTTACTCATGGTATTTCATATGATGAAGCCTATTCAATGGTTTGGGATACTCCATTGTAAGATTCCTCATAGAATAGGCCTTAGGATTGACATGTTGTCCTATAGAGACCTAGGTGGCCAGTGTAGTCATGAAGTGGATAGTGTATGCTTTAATATCACTAATAAACAATCTTGTTGAGAGCATGGAGACTCTAATGTATTGTAGCCATTTAATTGTTGAATAATATATTGAGTGTGCACGGGGGTTTTCTCCCAGAAGGGTTTTCCTCGAGGAATGTTGTTGTCTAATGGTTCGTTGTTTATTTCATTTATTGTAACTATTACGTTCTAATTTTAAGCACATTCTTCTCTCGTCGATTAGTATAGGAAGCGCATTTGACACATTTCCTTCCTTTTAGGGTGTTTGTTGGAAATGTTTTAAACTCGTGTTACCACATGATTATCTGATCCAATTAAGTCCTCTTCTAGGTTATATCACTCGGTTTCCAAGTGAATTGGCTTTTCATTAACATAGTTTCATCCAATATTCATTCACCTTCAAAAAAATGTTTTGAAGAATTGTAGTAGTATGAAAAAAGTTTTAATATTGATCTTTAATGCATAAGCTATGAATTATTTCAAATGGCTCTACAAAGACTTGTAACATCTTACATTATTCTTCAAAATGATTGTTTCTTCTTGATTTCTACGAATCTTCTACATCATCTCAATAGTCTTGGTTTCTATGATTTGGGTCGTCATCACACCACCAAAAGATGTTGCAATAGGAAGCATTATATGAACATTCTCAATGATGGACTCGATTGTCTCAATTACAACCGTATCGGTGCTTTTCGACCTCATTTTTATGATTTTTCCTTTTTAGAACATTCATCCTCCTATTAAAAGAAAAAGCCTACAGATCCATTGAAGGATCTTCTTCAAAAGCAAGGAATGTTTCTCTTATGAAACGTTGAAACCAAAATTCTTATATTGTTGTTGACGGAGTGGGTCCATTGGCCAAACCTATCCTAGTTATTGTTATTCCCTCTGAATTGTCTACCATTATTGTCTTTTTTTGCAATGTTGGTTCAAATGGACCTTTCCCTAGGTTGGAGCTGTCTAGGTTAGTCCCTTCAATAGGAACAACTGGCTCTAGACTCTCACTTGCAACTAAGTCAATAACCTTGGATTCTCTTAGATTATTGGTCTTTGGATTACCTTTGCCATCAATTTCATATTTGGAAAATCCCTCCTGTGAAGTACAAGATTGCCCCTTTGTCAAGGAACTTGTACACTTAGGTTTCAAATTGGGTGTTGATCACAATATTTTCTTTTGTTTAATTCCTTATTCTTTTCTTTTTGAAGTGTCTATACAACTTCAAGAATATGTTTATGGTTCTACGTGATCGATGACTGTAAAGGTTATTGAGGTTCTATGAGGAGGCATGGGGTTCAACAATTTTCAATGGGATCATGTTGCTTGAAGAATATTTCTCCAAACCAAAATCTATTCAATTTCTTTAGCTTCCATCATGGCATACTTGTGGATGGTAATGTTGTGCATGCTAATGATAATAGGATAAGGCGAAAAATCCTCCTTTTGTTTCTTGTGCATTACATCATTGAAACCTTGCTTAGCTATTTGATAATATATTTCTCATAGGACCAACGCATTCAATACATTTTTCAATAAGGAGAGAGGGCCTCTTGTAGCTCCTAAAATCATAATGTAACTTATTTACTCCTTCAAATACCAATTTCCAATGGGTAGTAATACCCACCCAGCTTCATTTGGAAACCTCGATCAAGGATTATAAAAAAATGTGCTCATAAACTACGCTAATAAATTGTTGAAAATATTTGTGTATCTAGTTGTGTACTTTGACAACCATAAATCTTGGAAATATACATGAACTAGTAAACTTTGGGGGCTCCAAGTCTGCTTCATTCCCAGAAATGGGTTGGATGAACACACTACCTCTAGTAAGTATGAGGATATATAAAATTCATGATTTTAGTTGGTTTGGTTGATGCATGTGCTCTTATGATAGCATTCTAGATATAGATTGACAAGATTCCATCCCAATCAAGTCATGTACCCTCATATAACACTTGATTCATTAAGGGAATCCACATGTCTTTCATATGCGCTATATCATTTTCTTTGTATAAATTGCACATTAAACAATAATGTTTATCACAAGGGGCTTCAAACTCCTTGTAGTGTAACTCTAGGAAGGGTGTTTTCAAAATGGTATGTCAAGGTTCTACCAACCCCGCATTACTTCACTCGTGTTATAATAAGTGTTGAAATCATCTATTCATTTCTTGCTCAAATATCCTTTGGGTGGTGGAAACTTGTATAACACATTAATATATTTGGTTGCATAAGAGCCAATACATTTTCTAGAGTTTGAATAGATTTGCTTGCACTAATATTTTCCCTCTCAACCAACCATTGGGTCACGCTCAAACATGGAATCACCTATGCCCATGCAACAACATTATGAAGTGCAGACCTTTGAATGATTTGGTTCCTTCGTACCTCATTAATCTTGTTAGCAAATACCCTTGGGATGTGTTTGTAATGTGGAATAATTCTTGTTATGAATTAGCCCAGTCTTATAGAAAGTATTTTGATAAGTGATAATGGCCACTTGATTTATCTTATTTTCATTCACAAATTCTTGCATGTTAGCTTACTTTTCCTTTCCTTTCTCAGGTGCCATATGTGACCTCCCGGAAATTCATCACTCAAGAAAAACCATTGATGACATTAGTAATCCCAAGAATCTTCTAGAAAATGGGCATAATATTGCATTGAAGGTAATGAGGTAATATAATAGGATGAAAAATTGGTTTATCACTTGGATAGAAATAGGTAAGAGAAAGCTTGGACTAGTTTTGTCAATGAGTTGAGTCTGCAAGATACCAGATATATAAAATATGCAGAACATAAATGAAATGCTAGAAATGGCAGAATAACAATAAAATATCCAGCATAATCTTCATAATACACAGAAATGATATACGAAATAGCAATAGAAATAGCACTTTGATTCAGATAGCAATGT
>JASDQU010816484.1:708-18173 GCA_032191745.1 Picea mariana
GAACTTCAACTATTTGTGGATCTTGGACTCTGGAGTAGCAATTCCTTCGAAGTGATTACCTACCGAATAAGTCATAAAGCTGTGGTGACCGCTTGTTGTCAGTTAACACCTCCACTTACGCTATCCTTCCACTATGATTGATCATCAATTGAGAATGCTCCTGAAGTAGATAAACGGTTAGCATTACTTCGTGATTTACGCTTACTCTATCTTTCCATTGTACTTGATCAATGGTCGAGAATGCTCCCGAAGTTATCTTAGATCAACGATCAATGTTGACTTCGAACTTCGACACTTTGGGTGATTTATCTTTCACAGTCCTTCAATCTTCCAGAGTTCATTTCACCGAAGTAGATCGGACGGTTGGATTTTATTTGCACGATGAATGGTTCTCGTTCATTTTGGAACTTTGAGACTTCAGGCATTTGCTGGTGGTGAAACTCCCGAAGTAAAAACTCCTGGAGCGACATAACTTGCTGGCGTCACTTATTGATGTGGCACTGACTGAGTGGCTACCACGTGTCACTTAGATTCATGACTTACGCATACCTGAAATGCCAATTGCACTTTGACTCTTGTCATCATCTGATTGCACCACGTGTCCTTGCTGACGTAGTCTTGCTGATGTGGATCTTCTCATGTGGCACATGTTCTTCTCCTGGATCTAACGGTTGTCCTAACTCCCGAAATATATCTTAGATCGATGACTGAGAGTGACTTCATCCTTCGGTGCTTCGGATGAATTTACATGTTCTCAACCCATTTTCGCCAAAGTGGTTAGCACCGAAGTTGACCACTATTATGATCCAACAACCATCATGTATTGTCCAGATCTGATGGTCCTCATTTACTTTAGAACTTCAGGGATCCGACCTTCATCTTTTCTTATCCTATCCTTTGAGTTTATATAGATCGGATGGTCAATATGACTCCCAAAATATTTCTCAGATCGGATGATGCATGTCATCTTCGGAACATTTGTGGCTTACACTGTCCTTCCACTTTACTCGATCCAATGATCGGTATATTATGTGAAGTGTTCCTTAGATAGGATGAATCATGTCCACTTCGAGACTTCGGCCTTTGGGTAATCTTACCCATTATGGGATTCGTTTCTTCGGAGTAGTCAGCGCCGGGGTTGAATGTTGTTCTACTCAAATTTAATCCAACATATAAGATATCTTACGAAGCTCCTGCTTCAGATCTGTCAGTTGAGATCTAATTCTTCTGACTTCCCCTCTATCTGATGGTCCTGATTTGTCTCGAAATCTACATAAATTGACATCATTATTTTCTTTCTTTACACAGGTTTCCTCTATGATCCAATGGTCGGGTTTGCATTCGAATTATGGATGAATGGCTCCCATTGCTTGATCTTTTATAAAGGTTTCCCTTGTTCAGTAAGATTTTCTCCTGTGGGATTTCTGCAGCGCTATCTTTGTTGAGATTTGATCATAAGATCATTGTTGATCCTATCTTGATCAACAATAATCATGAATTGCTTTAGCCTTAAGGTGATTTCGATCTTTAGTATGCTTTTCCTCCTGAGATTAACCTTGCTGCTTTGCTGCATTCTCTTTCCATCATTGACCTTTCATTACACATGGACAGACTTTATTGGCCATCCTAACACTAATGCCAACTATATAATTGTTCATGAGTGATTCATGTTGCCATCATAACAACTTATCATGACTGTTGACATCAATGACAACATATCAATGACAATATGTCCAACATTGTCTTGTATGTTCATAAGAACTACAAGAATCTATATCTTTGGGAATCTCTTTGAAAATGGGATCTTCTTTTATTTGGACATAAGAGGAAGGATCTGTTTGTTATGGGAGGAAGAAATAGGAGGTTGTTGCAAATATGTTGTCATTGATGTCAAAGTAGTCATGGGCATGGTCATTTATAGAGCAATAACAAATAGTATGTTACAAAGTATGACGCACAAACAGAGGAAGTTGTGAAATGATTAAAATATAAGTGCGTGCAATAAAAGAAAGTATGACACAAATTATGCCGCAAAAAAAAGGAAGTCATGAAAGGATGAAAACATAAGTGCGCAGAAGGATCGAAGGATGAAAGGATCAATGGCGTAGAAGAAGATCAATCACTAGGACTTGATCATAGATATAATCGTCCTGTGAAGAAATTCTTGGCGATAAAAAATAATTGCAGTCAGATCGATAGGGGGATGACCCACGACATAGTTCAGAAGTGAATTATGAAAGAGAAAAATGAAATGGAGTAGACTACAACAGATTTCGATGTCCGTGATTGCGAATTGGAGCATCGGATGTTGGTTTTACAGTGCGATAATGAATTTTCAATGACTACAAGGTGCCATGACCTAGCGTGATGAACGACACAGTGGAGTGTGATGAGACAAAGTCGGTGCGACAACTAGCGATGAAGTGGACTGCGATGCAACGTGTGGAAGTTCAACATTCAAGTGAGCGAGTCACTAGGGTGTGCTCACAATCCAGTGGGGTGACTTGGTGAGAGCACTATAGGACAAGTACGACAGGATCAAGACTTGTGACTTGAGTCTTGCACTCCTATTCTATTTGCGCATCAAGTGCTCTGTAAACCAGAATGTGAATTGTTGCGTCAATTTGAGGAGATGATTTGATAAGAATGGGTTCTGTTGTTGGAGATAAGCTAGATCTCATTTGTTGGAATATTTGGTCACATAATCGATCCTTCGTTAATCATTGAAAGGTTCAATGATGATACTTGAGCATTTTCATAAAACAAGGAATATTTGGTATGTTTAATTTAGTCGAAGAATGTCCAGCCATAACTCAACAAGAAATATTATTAATTTAGACATAAGTATGTCCACACATAACTAACTGGACTTTGATATGGTCAATATATGTCCAAAATATAACTATTATGCATCCACATACTTAATTTAGACAAAATTGTGTCCACATATAACTAACTAGACTTTAATCTGGTCAAGATATATCCATAATATAATTGTTATGCGTGACCCCACATACAGTTAGTCGAACTCAGGAAAATATATTATAAATAGGGATGTGCGTTGATTGATAAAATTAGTTGATGTGAAGAGAGGGAAAAGGTTATGTAAATGTTCAAAGGAACTAAACTAGAGATATATTAGATCATTTTTTAATCGAAGAGAAAAGTCTTTTTAAAGGTCTAGTTATGTAAGGAATTTTTTCATTAGAGAAAACTGAATATAGGGAGGCAGGGTGGTGCAGGGGAGAGGGATAGTGTCCTCACTCTACCGGTTGGTTCCTGAGAGGATTGGAGTCCTCATCATTTGTAACAGGTTATTTCCTAAGAGGATTGGTGTCATCATCATTCGTAATAGGTTGGTGCTTAAGAAGATTGGTGTCCTCATTATTTGAAACAGATGGGTTTCTGTCAAGCTGAAAGACTATAAATTGTAAGTTGGTGCTTGTAGAAGAACATAAAGAAAGATGTTCTATGGTTTTTTCCCGCATTGGGTTTCCACGTAAAAATTCTGGCTTCCTGTGTTGTTTTGATTTATGTATGCATTGGTGATTAAGTAATCACTTCAAAATAATATTAAATCATTGAAAGAAAGGAAAATTGATAAAATTGATATAATATTGATTCACCCCCCCCCTCAGTATTACTATGAGTCTCAAAAATTGGTATTAGAGCAAGGTTCCTTCGCTAACAACCTAACAACTAGAAGGAATATCACACAAAAAGTATGGAAAGTCAAGATTCCTCTTCTTGTTCAACCATACCTCCTCTATTCAATGGAAGCAATTTGACTTTTTCGAAAATCAGAATGAAGACCTACTTGATGTATCTTGGTATGGAAGTCTAGAAGATCATGGTAGATGATTATAAAATCCCAACAAATCTTTCAACTGATTAAGCTTGTAAGAAAAATTACTACATTAATGAAAGAGCTATGAATGGTATCCAAGGTGGGCTTGTAGAAATAGAATTTGTTAAAGTAATGCAGTTGGAATCCGCAAATAAAATATGGGACAAAATGGTAAACAATTACGAAGGAGATGAGAAAGTAAAGTTGGCCAAACTTCAATCTCACAGAATAAAATTTGAAATCCTAAGGATGAGTGAAGATGAAAATATTGCAGGTTTCTTTCTCAGAGTAGATGAGACTATAAACACTATGAAGGGGCTAGGTGAGAAGATTGGATAAGATATGGTGGTTCAAAAGGTACTGAGATATCCTCCCTCAAGACTTGATGCAAAGGTTTATGCTATAGAAGAAATGCATGAACTAGATAAAATAACTATGGATAGGATCCATGGAATACTAACTTCTTATGAGATGAGGACTAGGAAAGAACAACCAGATCTAAAGGATGTAGTATTCAAGGCATCAACATCTCAAGATCATGATTTCTCTGAACACTTCTCAGATGAAGAAGAAACTAACTTTGTAAGGAAACTGAAGAGGGGCTCCATAAAGTATAAAAGTATGTTACCATTCAAATGCTTTCATTGTGGTAAAGTTGGTCATTTTGCATCCAAATGTCCTTTAAAAAAAACAACACCAATGAATAAGGAAGAAAAGGCAAGGATAAACCTAGGGAGTTTAAAAAGAATAATTCTTTTAAAATGAACAATTTTTATTCAAGGGAGGATAACAACAACTCTTCAGACACTAAAGAAGAAGAATATGAGCTAGATACAACTCAATATGAAAAACTTCCCATGGATTTAGAGGAACAAAGACATGATGAAGAAAAAACAAACACATAAGAGTGTGAAGTTGTAGTCAACATGGAAGGAGAACTCATTAGTGCTTTGGAGGAAATCTCCCGACTCAAGAAAAATAATAGACTAAGAAAAGAACAACTACAGATTTATAAAGAAAAATATGATGATATTAGTGAAGATATAGTTAGCTTAAAAATACAGCTAGAAGAGGCCAAAAGAAGGGAAGAAATATTGATGAATCAGATAAAATAAAAGGAGAACATCTGTTACAAATTAGAAGAAAAAATAGTATCATTGAGAAAAGATCTATAGAATTCCAAGACTCAAATGAATATCAAATTCGTAAGAGGATCTGAAATCCTAGATAACATTCTCAGTAATTAAAGATCATCGGATGACAAGATAGGACTGGGATATAAGGAAATTTTGAACATTTTCAAAGGTGATTCAAGCATCAACACGTCAACTACTAAGAATCCCACAAGCTATGCCAATCCTCTCAAGGGAAACAATAGTCAGCCTAACAAGTCAAGAAATGAAAAGAAGAAGTAGTCAGAATTGGATCATCCCAACCATGTAAACAAATATGTAGAAAGGAAGCAACAAACACCTGAATCTTATCAAGTTGGTAGACAAAGACCAATTCCTTCAAGTAAGTTATTCTTTCCAAGGCATCCAAATTTTTTCTATGGATATTGTTTCTCTTGTGGTAATTTTGTACATAAGACTATGAGTTGCAGAACTTTTAGATATAACAAAAATGTAGGAATGAGATTCAATAAACCTCAAATGGCTATGGTTCAAAATTATTTCAATAATGCCTTCTCTCCTTTACTGAATGAACTCGAGTGCCACATATGCAATAATTTTGGACATAAGGCAAGTGAATGCAGAAGCAAGATGTTTCCTATCTTTAAGAAAGACATACAATAAAATTTTACCAAGGTTTGGAGGAAGAAAAATAAAAACAAAGAAAAATGTTGTCTGGCTCTATATGCCAAAAATCAAGAAAATCAATGGTATATTAACAATGGCTGCTCCAAGCACATGACAGAAGAAAAGAGTAAGTTTGAATTCCTAACTGAAGAAAAGGGAGGTAATGTTACTTTTGGAAACAATGCTCCAGCCATAATTAGAGGAAAAGGAATTGGTGTATTAGATGAAGATAAGAAGAAAAGATCACAGAACATAATGTGTTGTATGTAGATGGTCTAAAACATAACTTGTTGAGTGTAAGTCAAATGTGTGACCAAGGACACAATGTTCTCTTTCATTCAAAAGATTGTAAAGTAATGGATGTGAATACAAGGAAGATTGTTGTGAAGGTGGTCAAAACTCCGAGGAATGTGTATATCCTAGAAGCAAGAAAAGAAAAATGTTGCATTGCTAAAACTAATGAGAGCTCGCTTTGGCACAAAATACTTGGTCATCTTAGTTTTAATCATCTTGTTAAGCTAGGAAGAAAATATGTTGTGCGCGATATGCCTAAAATTTCCAAACCTAAGAATATTGTCTGCAAGTCAAGCCAATTTGGAAAGAAATCAAGAGTTCAATTCAAGGCAAGAGAACACTCCACCACTCGACCTCTTGAGATGATCCATACATATCTTTTTGGTCCTACTAGTACACAATCACCACAAGGTGAAAAATATTTCATGTTGTTGATTGATGACTATACCAGGATGACATGGGTTGGATTGTTGAAGCACAAGGCTTTTAAAAAATTTAAAATATTCAAAGCCCAGGTAGAAAATGAAATGGACTTAAAAATCAAGTGCCTATGGTCAGACATAGGAGGAGAATTCACATATGATGAAATCAATAGTTATTGTGAAAAACATGGGATCAAGAGACAATTTTCAATTGCAAGAACGCCTCAATAGAATGGAGTTGTAGAAAGGATGAACATAACATTTCAAGAAATGGCCAGGGCCATGCTTGATGAATCAAAAGTACCCAATACCTTTCGAAGAGAGGCCATTCAAACTGTTGTCAACATTCTCAATAAATCTCACATAAGAGTAAAAACAAAAACCCTTATGAGCTATGGCATGACATATCAACATCAATAAATCGCTTCAAGATATTTGGAAGCAAATGATACATTAAAAGAAATGAAGACAACTTGGGAAAGTTTGATTCTAGAGCTAATGAATGTATCATATTAGGATAATCCTCCAGAAGCAAAAGTTACAAGTGCTACAACAAAAGACTCCAAAAGATAGTTGAGAGTATAGATATGAAAGTAGATGAAGGACCACTTCATCTAGTAAGAAACTAGCATCATCATGATTCACATGATGAACCAATCAACAATGAACCACAATATGACAGAATGAACGAGCATCATGGAAACACCATAGTCAAAGAAACCATCAAGGTATGTTCAAAAACATCATCCAAAAAGTCAGATTCTTGGAAACAAGGAAGTAGGTGTACAAACTAAAAGAAAACTTATAGCTACATCTAGCTCTAGAAATTTTGCACTATTGTCCATGAGTGAACCCCAAAATTTTGTGCAGGAAAGTCAAGATGACCACTCGGTCAAATCCATGAATGAATAACTAAACCAAATAGAGAAAAATAAGACTTGGGATCTTGTTCCAAGACCCAATAACAAGAATGTAATTGGAACTAAACGGGTATACAAAAACAAGTTGAATGAAGATGGATAGATAGTCAAAAACAAGGCTAGACTAGTATGCAAAGGGTATGCTCAATTAGAAGGAGTGGAATTTGAAGAAACCATTGCCTCTACTGGAAGAATTGATTCTATCAAGATAGCTTTTGCATGCTACATAAAATTTAAAGTTTATCAGATGAATGTCAAATCAACCTTTTTAAATGGTGACCTAGAGGAAGACGTTTATGTGGAGAAACCAGAGGGCTTTCAACTGACTGACAAAAATGATTATTTTTGTCGATTAAAGAAAGCCATGTATGGGCTAACAGAGGATCCAAGATCCTGGTACTACATACTGGACAAGTATTTGCACCAAGAAGGATTTAAAAAGGAAACAACTGATAGCAACTTATACATCAAGGATGAAGGTAATGACCTGTTAATTATTGTAGTGTATGTTGATGATATTATCTTTGGAAGTAACATTGAATTAATGAGTAAGAAGTTTATATATGCAATGCAACACGAGTTTGAGATGTCTATGTTGGGGGAACTCTCCTTCTTTCTTGGTCTATAGATTCATCAATCAAAAAGGAGAATTTTCATTTCTTAAAGTAAATATCTCAAGGAAATATTGAAGAAGTTTGGAATGGAAAATTGTGCACGAGTAAGCACTCCTATGACTACCAGTTGCAAACTCAACAAAGATGATGATGCTCCATAAATAGATCAAACCATGTACAAGTATATGATAGACAACTTACTCTATCTCACAGCTTCAAGGCCTAACATCATGCAAGCAGTGGGTTTGGCAGGCAGGTTTCAATCCAATCCTAAGGAAACTCATGTTCTTGTGGTTAAAAGCATATTTAGATACTTGCAAGGCACTGTTGATTATGGATTGTGGTATCCAAAACACACTAAACTCTTTATTAGAGCTTATAAAGATGCAAAATCGACATGGAGTATTGATGATATAAAAAGCACTAGTGGAGGTGCATTCATCCTTGGTAGTTGTTTAGTGTCCTGGATCAGTAAGAAACAAACTTTCATTTCCCTCTCTACAACTAAAGATGAATATATAGTTGCAACATCCTGCTATACTCAAGTGTCGTGGATAAAAAAAAATCTCAAGGATATCCAAGTTCCTTGTGTTCAACCTGTCTCCATCATGTGTGACAATATAAGTGCTATCAATATCTCTAAAAACCCTGTTCAACACTCTAAAACTAAGCATATACCAATCAAATATCATTTTCTCAAAGAAGAACAAGTTCAGGATCAGGTGGTCAAATCAGAGTATGTTCCTTCCAAATAACATATTGCAAACACTTTTACTAAGCCATTACCAAGAGAATCCTTTAAGTATCTTAGACAGAGGTTGGGTGTGATATAATATTCCCTTATTTAGTAACAAACATAAGTTCACTACTTCTACATGTGTCCCTTTTGATGTTGTATCAGGGCCAAGTGATGTTATTGTTAATATCTACATTAATAATAAAAATAAGTTTTATTTTGTGGAGATGCGCACCATAGAATTTTGCAATGGTTGTTGATGGTATTCTGTTTGAAGGTGGTTCTATGCGCATAAAGAGTCCATGAACATGTTTTAGCACATGCTTCCATAGGAACCTCTTCCCAGGGGGAGAATACACAAAGTCTCTCTTTGTCATTGTTGTCAAAGGGGGAGAGTAACAAACAAAAATCAACAAACCAAAATGTTGATACATATTGAAAGGGGGAGTTTGTTGTGAAGATTAAAAGGGGGATCAACTTAGAATAAAGGACATTGATTTGGTAGTCACCTTTCAAAAGGTGAGTTTGTTGCACACATTAAAAGGGGGAGAATATTAGCATAAAGGCCATTAGTTTGGCAGTCACACTTTAGAATAGAGAAGCAAGCTCTTTTGGTTTCAATCAATGATAAAGGGGGAGTTTGTTGCACGTATGTTGTCATTGATGTCAGAGTGGTCATGGACACGGTCAGTTATAGCGAAATAATGGACAATATGGCACAAAGTATGACGCACAGATAGACGAATTCATGAAAGAATGAAAACAAAAGTGCGCACAATAACAAACAATATGGCACAAAGTATGACGCACAGACAAAGGAAGTCGTGAAACGATGAAAACAAAAGTGCACACAATAATAGATAGTATGGCACAAAGTATGATGCACAGATAGAGGAAGTTGTGAAAGGATGAAAACAAAAGTGCGTAGAAGGATCGAAGGACAAAATGATCAATGGTGTAGAAGAAGATCAATCGCTAGGACTTGATTGTAGATATGATCAACCGATGAATAAATTCTTAGGGATAACAGATAATTGCATTTGGATCGATAGGGGGATGAAACACGATGTAGTTCAAAAGTGAAGTACGACAGAGAAAATGCAATGGAGTATATTGTGACATATTTCCATGTCTAGATTGTGAAGTGGAGAGACAGATGCTGGTGTTGTAGCATGACGAATGATGTGCAATGACTGTAGGGTGCCTTGAGCTAGTGCAACAAACGATGCAATGGAGTGTGGCGAGATGAAGCTGGTGTGACAAGTGATGGAGTGGACTGTGACAAAACAAGTGGAAGTTCAACAGTCAAGTGAGCGAGTCACCAGGGCATGCTCATAGTTTGGTGGGGCGACTTGGTGAGTGCACTACAAGACGCGTGTGACATGATGAAGACTTGTGACTTGAGTCTTGCGCTCCTATTCTATTTGCACATTGGGTGCTCTGTAAACCATAATGTGAATTGTTACATCAATTTGAGGAGATGCCCTTATAATACTGGGTTATGTTGTTGGAGATGAGCTGGAGCTCATTCGTTGGAAGATTTGGTCATTGAATCGATCCTTCGTTAATCATTGAAAGGATCAATGATGATCGTTGAACGTTTTCGTAAAACAAGAAAGATTTGGTCCATTTGATTTAGTCAAATAATTTCCAGCTGTAACTGAACAAGAAATATTCTTAATCTATACAGAAATATGTCCACATATAACTAACTGGACTTTGATATGGTCAAGATATGTCCACAATATAATTGTTATGCGTCCACATACTTAATTTAGACAGAAGTGTGTCCACACATAACTAACTGGACTCTGATCTGGTCAAGATATGTCCACAATATAACTGTTATGCATCCACATACAGTTAGTCGAACTCTGGAAAAGATATTATAAATAGGGATGTGCATGATTGAGCAAATTATTTGAAGTGAAAAGAGGGAAACTGTTATGTAACTTTTCAAAGGAACTAAACTGGAGATATATCAGATCGTTTTTTAATCGAATAGAAAAGTCTTATGAAAGGTCTAGTTATGTAAGGAATTTTTTCATGAGAGAAAATTGAATACAGGGAGGCATGGTGGTGTAGAGGAGAGGGTTGGTCTCCTCACTCTATAGGTTGGTGCCTGAGAGGATTGGAGTTCTCATCATTTGCAACAGGTTTGTGCCTAAAAGGATTGGTGTCCTCATCATTCGTAACAGGTTGGTGCCTAAGAGGATTGGTGTCCTCATTATTTGAAACAAGTGGGTTCCTATCGAGTTGAAAGATTATAAATTGTAAGTTGGTGCTTGCATAAGAACATAAAGAATGATGTTTTGTGGTTTTTTCTTGCATTCGGTTTCCACATAAAAATTCTGGTGCACCGTGTTTTATGTGTTGTTTTGATTTTTGTATGCATTTCTGATTAAGTAAGGACTTGAAAATAATATTAAATCATTGAAAGAAAGGAAAATTGAGAAAATTGATACAATATTGATTCACCCCCCCTCTTAGTATTACTGTGAGTCTCAACAGATTTTTGGTTGTCAAATACTAGAGGATTATGAGAGATGGAAGGTGTAGGAATAGGCTTATCCTTTTGACACACCTCTTTATATTTACATTCCCAATCTATGGGAAAATTAATACTAGTCCAATCAAATGTGACTAGAGTGGAGTGCTTCGACGTGCTGGTTTCCACCACGCTTAGAAGCCGGGAGCTTTGATGGACTTTGGAGTGAAGAAGAGAAAGGGTGTCATTGTAAAATATAACTACAATACAACACTTAAGTTGTATAATAAGAGAATCATCAAGCATTTGAAAGCCATGTAAAATGATGTATTCTTTAAGGAGATCGTAGATGTGTGGGTCATCAAGACTAACATAGTATTTAGGGAATACCATAGAAAAACATGGACCATTATGAACATGGAGTAAGAAACTACCTATTAAAGCATGCGGAAATTCTTGATGTCTTGTATCGACTACTACATAGAGGAAATAAACTGGTAAATACAGATGGACAAGGGGAACCGAATCACACCCAGATGGGCATACCTGAACCCTTGAGACTTATCCCAATAAACTTTCTTGCAATCAATAAGGTTTATGTCGATCAGATCTTCAGAACCTTTAAAGACGATGTCAGTGGAATGGAGATGAATATGAGTTTTATTGGAATAGTTATACCAGTGGAGCTTATAAACATCAGAAGGCATAATGGAGGGTAATTCCCAATTTGTAGAAGGATTTCCATCATGAATAGTTATAGTTGAAGAACTTAAACAAACTTCACGATGTGAGTTTCTATGGTCTGCAATAGCGATCATCCATCGAAGTAGAGGATGAAAATGCAATATCAGAGAGCAAAACCGAGTCCATCTTTGAATCCATGGAACATTTACCTATTCGAGCAATAAAGAAAATGTTTTTCTCTAAGGTTGCCAATGACCAATGAACAATTTATAGAGTGTGTGATTTGAATTCATATTTAACATAGCATGGTTTAGGATTTAGATTTTTTGTGGCCATATTTTTCCGACCAAGTGACTTGGGTGGTGTTCGCTTGCCTTTGGTATGGGACGTTAGATGAGGTAGATCACATCTTGGTGACTTGCGGATGATTGTGAAATGACTTAGAGATATGAAGGGGTCATTGGTTGAGGTTGGAAGAGTATTGGTGTTGGGAAAAACATTTTGGGACAAGTTTTGGGAACTACGCAGGAGCACATGCAGAAGAAGGAAGGAAATTAGTACATTTTCAATATCATTGCGTGCAAAAGAAGGACATTAGTTAAGGCATCCATTGGGGGTCCTATAATCATAGGTGCCTTGATTCTTTAGCTATCTATTTGGCATTGCTCTCATGATGAAGTCATCTTTCTTGCTGGGCTCGGTTGATTTCATTTTTTCCCTCCATCCATTTCACCTGATCCTTCATCACCCCGCTGCACCCTTCATTCCCTTGCCCTTCATTTCTTCACCCCTCCGCCAATTTCGTCCCTACATGAATAAACAAACTTAGGATAAAAAACATTAGGTTAATAATAAATGATTAGTGGCATTTTTTAATACTAATTAGCATAATAATGTTAATTTAATTAAATTAGTGTAGTCAGATTAATAAAACTAGGTTAGGCTTGTTAATAATAAATAAATTAATAATTAGTAATTAGGTTAGTTTGATTAAGTTAGCAATTAGGTTAGTGTATTAGAATTAAACATTAAACAAAAAACAAATAAAAACATTAAAAATAAAATCATAAAACACATAAACAATAAAATAAATAAAAACTAAACGTAAAACGAAAGTAAAATAAAAATATAATTAAAACATTTAAAACATATATAAAAATATATAAAACAAAAAGAAAACAAAAAAACGTGTAAAACATTAATAAAACAAAAGTTAAATAAAAAATAAAACAAAGTTTAAATTCAATAAACGTAATAAATAAAACAAAAAACATATAAAACAAAAAATAAAAAACAAAAAACGTGCACCTTAAGCACACATCCCAAAAATTAAAATCGACCCTTGTAAATTATTCCAGACCCCCCTGCCATCCAAGCTTTAACAAGGGGGGGGGGTCCAAAAAGTGAAACCACCATGGGACACTTGTCACCATAATGTGAATTTGTACCCCCCATTAATACCACTTACCACCCTAGGGGGGTCCTAAATACCACCTTCCCCATCCAAAACCACCTTCCCAAAATAAAAATAAAAAAACGTTTTTTTGCACAGTTTTGACCACCTGTTTTCCGAGAGCGATTCCAGGCAAACTAGAAGGAATTTTGAAAAACGAAGAGAGGTTTTTCTCCAAAACGGGCTGAAGAACAATAACCTCTCTCATTTTTTGCACATGTATCAAGAATTGGGAGAATATAAGCCATCTCTGAGCACCATTTCCAGGTTTCCAGTTTTCCTGATTTTGTCATGTTTTTGCGGTAGATGTTTTGGAGAGATGGAGATGAATTTGGAAAAACAAAAAGAGGTTTTTGCTCAAGAATGACTCATATAAAATAACCTCTTTAATTTTTTGCATAAATGTCATATTTTTGGAGATACAAGCGTCTGAGTTGACCCCTATTTTCAACAGTTCGACCCGTCTTTCATGGCAGATAGTTCAAAATTTTTAGGGATTTGTTTCTATTTTTGGCCAGGCTGTTGATTTCGACCTCCTGAACCTGGGGGAGAGTCTATTCTATACATTTTTATAATTTAAATGTAAAAGGGTTGATCAGTTGGGACATGTTAGAAGGATGGAATTAATATTGTATCAGAGCTCATAGAGCCACAATCTATCAAATGCAGTAATACAACTATAACAATTGCATGATTCTTGTGTCACTCATGTTGGTGAAGTGTTTCTCACTGTAATTATGTTTTCTATGTTTTCATATGTGTTTATTTTCTCTATTGTTTTAAAGAGAATCAAGTTCAAGATTTGTTTTATAAACACCTTATTCCAGTTTAAAGCAATATCAATGTTTTCCACTTGAAGGTTAAATCCAAGATTCTTAATTTCCCTGTTATAACCTGATCCACCTATTAATCCTTCCCAATCATTCGTCATTTTTTAAAGATCCAACAAAGTGCTTACCTTTCCCTGTAAGTTTTCCTGTAGAACCTGTCTTGATTGGATCATGCCTCTTTGACTCCATTGCCCAATGGCCTTCCCTTCATGTTCCATCCAACCAATCTAAAAACCAAACCTTGTACTCTTATAACTAGCCTAACATCCAATCCAAACAAAGCTAAATCAGACAGAGAGATCCCTATCTGAGTCTTGAAGAGCTAGATCCTTGATTCCAAAGTGGTTTTGTAGTTACCTCTGCCCATTTCTTCTTTAGCTTGATAAATTATAGAGTGCTAACAACGTCGTTAGTAATTTTGGTCATTTTTAATTGGCTAATTGTTATCTTTTTAGCTCGGGAGGTACTTCGCATGTGTGTCTTGTATGTGGAAGTAACCTTGTACCTACACTACTAGACACTTGACTTTGTAATGTGTTTTTATAAAATTGTGATAAAGTGGTTCTTTTATTAAAGTGACTTTTTAATTAAGTGTACCTTCTAATATTAAAGTGACTTTATTTCATAAAGTGCACTTATGTTATAAAGTGAAAATGTAATTTAATATTTTAAAGTGATTTATTTTGGAGGGAATGAATCATGACCCTTGATATTGTAAAGACAAGATTAGATCTTGGCCATTATATCTATTGTTGGAGAAGGTGAAGGGTCACTTTCAGATTATAAGAGAATGCATTAGCTAGTGTGCAAGACACAATGAGAAGGAGATTGAGAGAGATTTTTGAGATAGATTGAGAGAGGATAATTAGGGCATCAAGGAGGGTGCATTTCCCAAGAGAGATTGGGCACAAATCCCAAGGGAATATTTTTTCATGAGTGTTGATAGTTATTGTTGTTGTTGGAGGCCTACTATATGGATCCGTACAGTCCGTACAACAAGGGAAAGAAGGCACGTAAATCAAGGCAAGTTTGGCACAGTTTTCGAGGTTGTTTTAGAGGGTTTTTCTTGCTGTAGCAGGGTCGTACAGAGTTGTTCGTACAACATATTGTGGGAAAATTTTCCAAGGTGTTTATTTCTGGGCAGGTCGTACAAAAATACAGATTTAACACATTGTCCAAGGCATAATATTGTGGGGGCAGGTTTTGTGTGCTGTAAGTGGATTTATCTTGTTGGAAATTGTATTGTTGTTGTTGATATGTACTTTCCTGAAGCCATATAAATCTCTCTCTCATTGGGTTTCCCCACATTGGGGTTTTCCCTGACATTGCCCAAATTTTTGAGTATTTCTAGGTTGAATGGTTGTTGTTCATTGTGTTTATTCCGCTGCAAAAGTTCTTAGCAATGTGTATTTCTGTTTATGGTAATTTCTGAATGTGGGTTTAGACATTTCATAGTTCATAGAAGACAATTTTCTCTAGGTTGCTAAGTGTATGACAAAATTTAGTACTTGTTGATTTTGTCATTTAAATTTCTACACTAATCCCTAATGTAATTGTATAAATATGTAGGGGTTTTGGTATAGAAAGTAGTCGAGCATTAGAAGTTGAGGATGAGTTGAGAGCTAAGTGTGCACTACATGCGCGAACGACAAGGTGATTTTGAGCACTAAGTGTGCACTACATATCATGCATGAGCGTAGTGTGCACATTTTGTAAGGGATGATTCTGAATAATAATATAAGAAGCCATTTATTGTGAACGTAGCCCATCTTGGGTGAACCACGTTAAATATGGTGTCTCTTTGTTATGTGTTTGTTTACTATTCTATTTATTGCGTGCACATAATGTACGAATGGTTAATATGAATATGTTATTGATTCTACACACATGATTTATCGTATAATGAATAAATGTTAAGTATAATGGTTATGATGAATGCCTCACACCCCTTCATGATTGCGGAAACCTAGTTCCTGCAGTTCATATATATACCTCGAGTGAGACTTGAACTGCTTGCGGGTGATGCTGAAAGGGCTGGTATATTATGGTTTTGTTGGTGAATTAATGTTGAACCTCAAGTCTGCCCAATGTGTGCCAACAAATGGTTCCATTGTCGAGACCAAGATCTATGACTTAGAGGAATGTGGAGGCTGAATAAGGAATATATTGAATGGTGGTTAGAGGCAAAAGAGCACGAGTTTTCCAGAGATCAGAATAAGAACCCACAGATCAATTCAGAGTAATGGTTGCAGAGGTATGTATTCATAGATTTACATGAGATTTTCTTTGTTGATTTCCTAAATGTTTTGGCTGAGTGGTTACAAAGGTTATCTTAAAAGTGTTGGATTACTGAGAGGGGGGTGAATTAGTAATAATTCTTTTTAATCCTTTTTAACCACAATATATATAAGTGTTTTTTAACTTTATGATTAGTTTACCAATATTATTCAAAAAGTGCAGAATAAATAAACCATGAACAATGAGAAATCATACACATACATAGTACACCAATATTTTACGTCGAAACCCAATGCGAGAGAAAACCACATAATGCTTTTTCTTATATGTCTTTAAGAAGTAGATTTATTGGAAGCACTAACTTCCTTTGTTCTCCAGTTGCAACTTGAAGGAGGCTACAA
Source organism: Picea mariana (assembly GCA_032191745.1). Taxonomy (NCBI): domain Eukaryota; kingdom Viridiplantae; phylum Streptophyta; class Pinopsida; order Pinales; family Pinaceae; genus Picea; species Picea mariana. The sequence continues at coordinate 17,435 of JASDQU010816484.1, forward strand.
CCTACGGGAAGATAAAACGCCCCAATTCTATGGCACCAACCAGAAGGAGGCTACACCCCCTATGTTCTTCGGCTACAACCGGAAGGTGGCTACAACCACCTATCCTTACCCCATCCAACTGCCCTGAAATATAAATGCCAAATGTAGACAACCTGTCACTATCACTGAATCAACTCTGTCACTCTCACAACTGTCACTGAAAACCTTTCACAACCTATACCAATTTTCTTCAAATATTTTCTACAGATCCGTGACATGTCTGTGCTGCAACACACAGATGGCTATAGCTCTATTTACTACAACTCGCGAATGTCCACGACTTTATTCTGTGCAACTCGCGGACTACTACAACACTCTCCCAGTTTCACTTTCATTATCTCTGTTTCTATTAAGTTGTTACTGTAAAACCTGATACTGAGAACCTTTCACTGCAATCTATCAACTAACAAGATCTGATGTCATAGAACTCATATCAATGACTCAAGTATGTCTAGCACAAACCATGTACTAGGATCACAATTATGTCTCACCGATCATGTGTCATACATGAAATCCTCACATTAACCATACATTAAACCCTCACTGTTATGCAGTCACAACCTATACTGATATCAATATGTCTCAATCATAAACCCTCAAACATGTTCCAAATAACACAAGATATATCTTAACAATATGCCCAATGAAGTGACCTTACAACAACCAACCAATAAAGTAGCAATATATCTCTATAGATCTG
>JASDQU010816484.1:18193-35494 GCA_032191745.1 Picea mariana
GAGAAAGGGGTAAAACAGTTACAAGGTAGCTTCTAGAGGAAGGCACTTGGTAAATATAACTAAGAGAGAAAGGGTCTCCCATTAGCACCTAATTGAGTATATTGAATATCTCTTTTGTGAAATGGTATGGGCAGGTATCACTGACAAATCCAAAGCAGTGAGTCTAAAGAAGCGATGAGAGAAGTTGCAGGAGTCGAAGGGTCGAGATTGTAGTTACTGAACTAGGGTTTTAGTGAAGACATTCATAGGTTGTAGAACTAGAAGGACGCAAACATTTGAGGGCCACAATGGGATGAAGCATGGACACCCACGAGTTTACTGAATACAGAGCGTGAATCTGTTTCCAAAGATGAAAAGGAAGATCAAATCTATCATTAATGACAAGTTGTAGAGTTGTGAAGAGGCTACAGGAAGGTCTAATCGTAAGACGTTTCAACAGAGCTATCTACAGTAACAAAAAGTATGTTATATGCTTGTCTTAAGTAGGTTTTTGGTGAATGGCTATGGGAGATTGAGATTTTTCCCTTGAGGGACTATTGGTTGAATGGTATATTTTGTACAAGACAGATCTATAGAGATATATTGCTACTTTATTGGTTGGTTGTTGTTAGGTCACTTCATTGGGCATATTGTTAAGATATATCTTGTGTTATTTGGAACATGTTTGAGGGTTTATGATTGAGACATATTGATATCAGTATAGGTTGTGACTGCATAACAGTGAGGGTTTAATGTATGGCTAATGTAAGGATTTCATGTATGACACATGATCGGTGAGACACAATTGTGATCCTAGTACATGGTTTGTGCTAGACATACTTGAGTCATTGATATGAGTTCTATGACATCAGATCTTGTTAGTTGATAGATTGCAGTGAAAGGTTCTCAGTATCAGGTTTTACAGTAACAACTTGATAGAAATAGAGATAATGAAAGTGAAACTGGGAGAGTGTTGTAGTAGTCCGCGAGTTGCACAGAAGAAATTCACGGACATTCACGAGTTGCAGTAAAGAGAGATACAGCCATCCGTGTGTTGCAGCACAGACATGTCACGGATCTGTAGAAAATATTTGAAGAAAATTGGTATATGTTGTGAAAGGTTTTCAGTGACAGTTGTGAGAGTGACAAAGTTGATTCAGTGATAGTGAAAGGTTGTCTACATATGGCATTTGTATTTCAGGGTAGTTGGATGGGGTAAGGATAGGTGGTTGTAGCCACCTTCCGGTTGTAGCCGAAGAACATAGGGGGTGTAGCCTCCTTCTGGTTGGTGCCATAGAATTGGGGAGTTTTATCTTTCTGCAGGTTGTAGCCTCCTTCAAGTTGCAACTGGAGAACAAAGGAAGTTAGTGCTTCCAATAAATGTACTTCTTAAAGACATATAAGAAAAAGCATTATGTGGTTTTCTCTCGCATTGGGTTTCAACGTAAAATATTTGTGTACTATGTATGTGTATGATTTCTCATTGTTCATGGTTTATTTATTCTGCACTTGTGGAATAATATTGGTAAACTAATTATAAAGTTAAAAAACACTTATATACATTGTGGTTAAAAAGGATTAAAAAGAATTATTACTAATTCACCCCCCTCTCAGTAATCCAACACTTTTAAGATAACCTTTATAACCACTCAGCCAAAACATTTAGGAAATCAACAAAGAAAATCTCATGTAAATCTGTGAATACATACCCCTGCAACCATTACTCTGAATTGATATGTCGGTTCTTATTCTGATCTCTGGAAAACTCGTGCTCTTTTGCCTCTAACCACCATTCAATATCTTCCTTATTCGACCTCCACATTCCTCTAAGTCATAGATCTTGGTCTCGACAATGGAACCATTTGTTGGCACACAGTGGGAAGACTTGAGGTTCAACATTAATTCACCAACAAAACCCTAATATACCATCCCTTTCAGCATCACTCGCAAGCAGGTCAAGCCTCACCCAAGGTATATATAGGGACTGCAGGAACTAGGTTTCCGCAATCATGAAGGGGTGTGAGGCATTCATCATAACCATTATACTTAACATTTATTCATTATACGATAAATCATGTGTGTAGAATCAATAACATATTCATATTAACCATTCGTACATTATGTGCACGCAATAAATAGAATAGTAAACAAACACATAACAAAGAGACACCATATTTAACGTGGTTCACCCAAGATGGGCTACGTTCACAATAAATGGCTTCTTATATTATTATTCAGAATCATTCCTTACAAAATGTGCACACTACGCTCATGCATGATATGTAGTGCACACTTAGTGCTCAAAATTACCTTGTCATTAGCACATGTAGTGCACACTTAGCTCTCAACTCATCCTCAACTTCTAATGCTCGACTACTTTATATACCAAAACCCCTACATATTTATACAATTACATTAGGGATTAGTGTAGAAATTTAAATGACAAAATCAATAAGTACTAAATTTTGTCATACACTTAGCAACCTAGAGAAAATTGTCTTCTATGAACTATGAAATGTCTAAACCCACATTCAGAAATTACCATAAACAGAAATACACATTGCTAAGAACTTTTGCAGCGGAATAAACACAATGAACAAAAACCATTCAACCTAGAAATACTTAGAAATTTGGGCAATGTCAGGGAAAACCCCAATGTGGGGAAACCCAATGAGAGAGAGATAAATCCAATACAATTTCCAACAAGATAAATCCACTTACAACACACAAAACCTGCCCCCACAATATTATGCCTTGGAAAATGTGTTAAATCTATATTTTTGTATGACCTGCCCAGAAATAAACACCTTGGAAAATTTTCCCACAATATGTTGTACGAACAACTCTGTACGACCCTGCTACAGCAAGAAAAACCCTCCAAAACAACCTCGAAAACTGTGTCAAACTTGCCTTGATTTACGTGCCTTCTTTCCCTTGTTGTACGGACTGTACGAATCCATACACTAGGCCTCCAACAACAACAATAACTATCAACACTCACAAAAAAATATTCCCTTGGGATTTGTGCCCAATCTCTCTTGGGAAATGCGCCCTCCTTGATGCCCTAATTTTCCTCTCTCAATCTATCTCAAAAATCTCTCTCAATCTCCTTCTCATTGTGTCTTGCACACTACCCAATTCATTCTCTTATAATCTGAAAGTGACCCTTCACCTTCTCCAACAATAGATATAATGGCCAAGATCTAATCTTGTCTTTACAAGATCAAGGGTCATGATTCATTCCCTCCAAAATAAATCACTTTAAAACATTAAATTACATTTTCACTTTATAGCATAAGTGCACTTTATGAAATAAAGTCACTTTAATATTAGAAGGTACACTTAATTAAAAATTCACTTTAATAAAAGAACCACTTTATCACAATTTTATAAAAACCCATTACAAAGTCAAGTGTCTAGTAGTGTAGGTACAAGGTTACTTCCGCATACAAGACACACATGCGAAGTACCTCCCAAGCTAAAAAGCTAACAATTAGCCGATTAAAAATGACCAAAATTACTAACAACGTTGTTAGCACTCTGTAATTTCTCAAGCTAAAGAAGAAATGGGCAGAGGTAACTACAAAACCACTTTGGAATCAAGGATCTAGCTCTTCAAGACTCAAAGAGGGATCTCTCTGTCTGATTTAGCTTTGTTTGGATTGGATGTTAGGCTAGTTATAAGAGTACAAGGTTTGGTTTTTAGATTGGTTGGCTGGAACATGAAGGGAAGGCCATTGGGCAATGGAGTCAAAGAGGCATGATCCAATCAAGACAGGTTCTACAAGAAAACTTACAGGGAAAGGTAGGCACTTTGTTGGATCCTTTAAAAAATGACGAATGATTGGGAAGGATTAATAGGTGGATCGGGTTATAATAGGGAAATTAAGAATCTTGGATTTAACCTTCAAGTGGAAAACATTGATATTGCTTTAAACTGAAACAAGGTGTTTATAAAACAAATCTTGAACTTGATTCTCTTTAAAACAATAAAGAAAATAAACACATATGAAAACAGAAAAAACATAATTACAGTGAGAAACACTTCACCAACATGAGTGACACAAGAATCATGCAATTGTTATAGTTGTATTACTGTATTTGATAGATTGTGGCTCTGTGAGCTCTGATAAAATATTAATTCCATCCTTCTAACATGTCCCAATTGATCAACCCTTTTACATTTAAATTATAACAATATATATAACAAACTCTCCCCCAGGCTCAGGAGGTCGAAATCAACAGCCTGGCCAAAAATAGAAACAAATCCCTGAAAATTTTGAACTATCTGCCATGAAAGACGGGTCGAACTGTTGAAAATAGGGGTCAACTCAGACGCTTGTATCTCCAAAAATATGACATTTATGCAAAAAAATAAAGAGGTTATTTTATATGATTCCTTCTTGAGCAAAAACCTCTTTTGGTTTTTCCAAATTCATCTCCATCTCTCCAAAACATCTACCGCAAAAACATGACAAAATCAAGAAAAATGGAAACCTGGAAATGGTGCTCGGAGATGTCTTATATTCTCCCAATTCTTGATACCTGTGCAAAAAATGAGAGAGGTTATTGTTCTTCAGCCCGATTCGGATAAAAACCTCTCTTCGTTTTTCAAAATTCCTTCTGGTTTGCCTGGAATCGCTCTCGGAAAACAGGTGGTCAAAACTATGCAAAAAAACATTTTTTTTTATTTTGGGAAGGTGGTTTTGGATGGGGAAGGTGGTATTTAGGACCCCCCTAGGGTGGTAAGTGGTATTAGGGGGGGGTACAAATTCATGTGATGGTGACAAGTGTCCCATGGTGGTTTCACTTTTCGGAACCCCCCCTTGTTAAAGCTTGGATGGCAGGGGGGGTCCGGAATAATTTACGGGGGTCGATTTTAATTTTTGGGATGTGTGCTTAAGGTGCACGTTTTTTGTTTTTTATTTTATTTCGTTTTATATGTTTTTTGTTTTATTTATTACGTTTATTGAATTTAAACTTTGTTTTATTTTTTATTTAACTTTTGTTTTATTAATGTTTTACACGCTTTTTTGTTTTCTTTTTGTTTTATATATTTTTATATATGTTTTAAATGTTTTAATTATATTTTTATTTTACTTTCGTTTTACGTTTAGTTTTTATTTATTTTATTGTTTATGTGTTTTATGTTTTTATTTTTAATGTTTTTATTTGTTTTTTGTTTAATGTTTAATTCTAATACACTAACCTAATTGCTAACTTAATCAAACTAACCTAATTACTAATTATTAATTAATTTATTATTAACAAGCCTAACCTAGTTTTATTAATCTAACTACACTAATTTAATTAAATTAAAATTATTATGCTAATTAGTATTAAAAAATGCCACTAACCATTTATTATTAACCTAATGTTTTTTATCCTAAGTTTGTTTATTCATGTAGGGACGAAATTGGCGGAGGGGTGAAGAAATGAAGGGCAAGGGAATGAAGGGTGTGGCGGGGTGATGAAGGATCGGGCAAAATGGATGGAGGGAAAAAATGAAATCAACCGAGCCCAGCAAGCCAGATGACTTCATCATGAGAGAAATGCCAAATAGATAGCTGAATAATCAAGGCACCTATGATTATAGGACCCCCAACGGACGCCTTAACTAATGTCCTTCTTTTGCATGCAATGATATTGAAAATGTACTAATTTCCTTCCTTCTTCTGCACGTGCTCCTGCATAGTTCCCAAAACTTGTCCAAAAATGTTTTTCCCAACACCAATACTCTTCCAACCTCAACCAATGACCCCTTCATATCTCTAAGTCGTTGCACAATCATCCGCAAGTCACCAAGGTGTGATCTACCTCATCTAACGTCCCATACCAAAGGCAAGCAAACACCACCCAAGTCACTTGGTTGGAAAAATATGGCCAGAAAAAATCTAAATCCTAAACCATGCTATGTTAAATATGAATTCAAATCACACACTCTATAAATTGGTCATTGGTCATTGGCAACCTTAGAGAAAAACATTTTCTTTATTGCTTGAATAGGTAAATGTTCCATGGATTCAAAGATGGACTCAGTTTTTCTCTCTGATATTGCATTTTCATCCTCTACTTCGATGGATGATCGCTATTGCAGACCATAGAAACTCACATCGTGAAGTTTGTTTAAGTTCTTCAGCTATAACTATTCATGATGAAAATCCTTCTACAAATTGGGAATTACCCTCCATTATGCCTTCTGATGTTTATAAGATCCACTGGTATAACTATTCCAATAAAACTCATATTCATCTCCATTCCATTGACATCATCTTTAAAGGTTCTGAAGATCTGATCCACATAAACCTTATTGATTGCAAGAAAGTTTATTGGGATAAGTCTCAAGGGTTCAAGTATGCCCATCTGGGTGTGATTCGGTTCCCCTTGTCCATCTGTATTTACCAGTTTATTTCCTCTATGTAGTAGTCGATACAAGACATCAAGAATTTCCTCATGCTTTAATAGGTAGTTTCTTACTCCATGTTCATAATGGTCCATGTTTTTCTATGGTATTCCCTAAATACTATGTTAGTCTTGATGACCCACACATCTACGATCTCCTTAAAGAATACATCCTTTTGCATGGCTTTCAAATGCTTGATGATTCTCTTATTATACAACTTAAGTGTTGTATTGTAGTTATATTTTACAATGACACCCTTTCTCTTCTTCATTCCAAAGTTCATCAAAGCTCCCAGCTTCTAAGCGTGGTGGAAACCAGCACGTCGAAGCACTCCACTCTAGTCACATTTGATTGGACTAGTATTAATTTTCCCATAGATTGGGAATGTAAATATAAAGAGGTGTGTCAAAAGGATAAGCCTATTCCTACACCTTCCATCTCTCATAATCCTCTAGTATTTAACAACCAAAAATCTGTTGAGACTCACAGTAATACTAAGAGGGGGGGTGAATCAATATTGTATCAATTTTCTCAATTTTCCTTTCTTTCAATGATTTAATATTATTTTGAAGTCCTTACTTAATCAGAAATGCATACAAAAATCAAAACAACACATAAAACACGGTGCACCAGAATTTTTATTTGGAAACCGAATGCAAGAAAAAACCACAAAACATCATTCTTTATGTTCTTATGCAAGCACCAACTTACAATTTATAATCTTTCAACTCGATAGGAACCCACTTGTTGCAAATAATGAGGACACCAATCCTCTTAGGCACCAACCTGTTACAAATGATGAGGACACCAATCCTTTTAGGCACCAACCTGTTGCAAATGATGAGGACTCCAATCCTCTCAGGCACCAACCTATAGAGTGAAGAGACCAACCCTCTCCTCTACACCACCATGCCTCCCTGTATTCAATTTTCTCTCATGAAAAAATTCCTTACATAACTAGACCTTTCATAAGACTTTTCTATTCGATTAAAAAACGATCTGATATATCTCCAATTTAGTTCCTTTGAAAAGTTACATAACAGTTTCCCTCTCTTCACTTCAAATAATTTGCTCGATCATGCACATCCCTATTTATAATATCTTTTCCAGAGTTCGACTAACTATATGTGGATGCATAACAGTTATATTGTGGACATATCTTGACCAGATCAGAGTCCGGTTAGTTATGTGTGGACACACTTGTGTCTAAATTAAGTATGTGGACGCATAACAATTATATTGTGGACATATCTTGACCATATCAAAGTCCAGTTAGTTATATGTGGACATATTTCTGTATAGATTAAGAATATTTCTTGTTCATTTACAGCTGGAAATTATTTGACTAAATCAAATGGACCAAATCTTTCTTGTTTTATGGAAACGTTCAACGATCATCGTTGATCCTTTCAATGATTAATGAAGGATCGATTCAATGACCAAATCTTCCAACGAATGAGCTCCAGCTCATCTCCAACAACATAACCCAGTATTATAAGGGCATCTCCTCAAATTGATGTAACAATTCACATTATGGTTTACAGAGCACCCAATGCACAGATAGAATAGGAGCGCAAGACTCAAGTCACAAGTCTTCATCATGTCACACGCGTCTTGTAGTGTGCTCACCAAGTCGCCCCACCAAACTATGAGCATGCCCTGGTGACTCGCTCACTTAACTGTTGAACTTCCACTTGTTTTGTCACAATCCACTCCATCCCTTGTCACACCAGCTTCATCTCGCTACACTCCACTGCATCATTTGTTGCACTAGCTCAAGGCACCCTACAGTCATTGCACATCATTCGTCATGCTACAACACCAGCATTTGTCTCTCCACTTCACAATCTAGACATGGAAATATGTCACAATATACTCCATTGCATTTTCTCCGTCGTACTTCACTTTTGAACTACATCGTGTTTCATCCCCCTATCGATCCAAATGCAATTATCTATTATCCCTAAGAATTTATTCATCGGTCGATCATATCTACAATCAAGTCCTAGCGATTGATCTTCTTCTACACCATTGATCATTTTGTCCTTCGATCCTTCTATGCACTTTTGTTTTCATCCTTTCACAACTTCCTCTATCTGTGCATCATACTTTGTGCCATACTGTCTATTATTGTGTGCACTTTTGTTTTCATCGTTTCACGACTTCCTTTGTATGTGCGTCATACTTTGTGCCATATTGTTTGTTATTGTGCGCACTTTTGTTTTCATTCTTTCATGACTTCCTCTATCTGTGCATCATACTTTGTGCCATATTGTCCATTATTTCGCTATAACTGACCATGTCCATGACCACTTTGACATCACTGACAACATATGTGCAACAAACTCCCCCTTTATCATTGATGGAAACCAAAAGAGTTTGCTTCTCTATTCTAAAGTGTGACTGCCAAACTAATGGCCTTTATGCTAATATTCTCCCCCTTTTAATGTGTGCAACAAACTCACCTTTTGAAAGGTGACTACCAAATCAATGTCCTTTATTCTAATTTGATCCCCCTTTTAATATTCACAACAAACTCCCCCTTTCAATATGTATCAACATTTTGGTTTGTTCGTTTTTGTTTGTTACTCTCCCCCTTTGACAACAATGACAAAGAGAGACTTTGTGTATTCTCCCCCTGGTAAGAGGTTCCTATGGAAGCCTATGCTAAAACATGCTCATGGACTCTTTACGCGCATAGAACCACCCTCAAATAGAATACCATCAACAACCATTGTAAAATTCTATGGTGCGCATCTCCACAAAATAAAACTTATTTTTATGATTAATGTAGATATTAACAATAACATCACTTGGCCCTGATACAACATCAAAAGGGACACATGTAGAAGTAGTGAACTTATGTTTGTTACTAAAGAAGGGAAGATGATATCACACCCAACCTCTGTCTAAGATACTTAAAGGATTCTCTTGGTAATGGCTTAGTAAAAGTGTTTGCAATATGTTATTTGGAAGGAACATACTCTGATTTGACCACCTGATCCTGAACTTGTTCTTCTCTGAGAAAATGATATTTGATTGGTATATGCTTAGTTTTAGAGTGTTGAATAGGGTTTTTAGAGATATTGATAGCACTTATATTGTCACACATGATGGAGACAGATTGAACACAAGGAACTTGGATATCCTTGAGATTTTTTTTTATTCACAACACTTGAGTATAGCAGGATGTTGCAACTATATATTCATCTTTAGTTGTATAGAGGGAAATGAAAGTTTGTTTCTTACTGATCCAGGACACTAAACAACTACCAAGGATGAATGCACCTCCACTAGTGCTTTTTATATCATCAATACTCCATGTCAATTTTGCATCTGTATAAGCTCTAATAAAGAGTTCAGTGTGTTTTGGATACCACAATCCATAATCAACAGTGCCTTGCAAGTATCTAAATATGCTTTTAACCACAAGAACATGAGTTTCCTTAGGATTGGATTGAAACCTGCCTGCCAAACCCACTGCTTGTATGATGTTAGGCCTTGAAGTTGTGAGATAGAGTAAGTTGTCTATCATAGACTTGTACATGGTTTGATCTATTTATGGAGCATCATCATCTTTGTTGAGTTTGCAACTGGTAGTCATAGGAGTGCTTACTCGTGCACAATTTTCCATTCCAAACTTCTTCAATATTTCCTTGAGATATTTACTTTAAGAAATGAAAATTCTTCTTTTTGATTGATGAATCTATAGACCAAGAAAGAAGGAGAGTTCCCCTAACATAGACATCTCAAACTCTTGTTGCATTGCAGATATAAACTTCTTACTCATTAATTCAATGTTACTTCCAAAGATAATATCATCAACATACACTACAATAATTAACAGGTCATTACCTTCATCCTTGATGTATAAGTTGCTATCAGTTGTTCCCTTTTTAAATCCTTTTTGGTGCAAATACTTGTCCAGTATGTAGTACCAGGATCTTGGATCCTCTATTAGCCCATACATGGCTTTCTTTAATCGAAAAACATAATCATTTTTGCCAGTCAGTTGAAAGCCCTCTGGTTGCTCCACATAAACGTCTTCCTCTAGGTCACCGTTTAAAAAGGTTGATTTGACATTCATCTGATAAACTTTAAATTTTATGTAGCATGCAAAAGCTATCTTGATAGATTCAATTCTTGCAGTAGCGGCAAAGGCTTCTTCAAATTCCACTCTTTCTAATTGAGCATACCCTTTGCATACTAGTCTAGCCTTGTTTTTTACTATCTATCCATCTTCATTCAACTTGTTTTTGTATACCCGTTTAGTTCCAATTACATTCTTGTTATTGGGTCTTGGAACAAGATCCCAAGTCTTATTTTTCTCTATTTAGTTTAGTTATTCATTCATGGATTTGACCCAGGGGTCATCTTGACTTTCCTGCACAAAATTTTGGGGTTCACTCATGGACAATAGTGCAAAATTTCTAGAGCTAGATGTAGCTATAAGTTTTCTTTTAGTTTGTACACCTACTTCCTTGTTTCCAAGAATCTGACTTTTTGGATGATGTTTTTGAACATACCTTGATGGTTTCTTTGACTATGGTGTTTCCATTCTCTCCTCTTCCTCTAAATCCTCTTGTTCATGATGCTCGTTCATTATGTCATATTGCGGTTCATTGTTGATTGGTTCATCATGTGAATCATGATGATGCTAGTTTCTTACTGGATGAAGTGGTCCTTCATCTACTTTCATATCTATACTCTCAACTATCTTTTGGAGTCTTTTGTTGTAGCACTTGTAACCTTTGCTTCTGGAGGATTATCCTAATAGGATACATTCATCAGCTCTAGAATCAAACTTTCCCAAGTTGTCTTCATTTCTTTTAATCTATCATTTGCTTCCAAATATCTTGAAGTGATTTATTGATGTTGATCTGTCATGCCATAGCTCATAAGGGTTTTTGTTTTTACTCTTATGTGAGATTTATTGAGAATGTTGACAATAGTTTGAATGGCCTCTCTTCGAAAGGTATTGGGTACTTTTTATTCATCAAGCATGGCCCTAGCCATTTCTTGAAATGTTATGTTCATCCTTTCTACAACTCCATTCTATTGAGGCGTTCTTGCAATAGAAAACTGTCTCTTGATCCCATGTTTTTCACAATAACTATTGATTTCATCATATGTGAATTCTCCTCCTATGTCTGACCATAGGCACTTGATTTTTAAGTCCATTTCATTTTCTACCTGGGCTTTGAATATTTTAAATTTTTTAAAAGCCTTCTGCTTCAACAATCCAACCCATGTCATCCTGGTATAGTCATCAATCAACAACATGAAATATTTTTCACCTTGTGGTGATTGTGTACTAGTAGGACCACAAAGATATGTATGGATCATCTCAAGAGATCGAGTGGTGGAGTGTTCTCTTGCCTTGAATTGAACTCTTGATTTCTTTCCAAATTGACTTGACTTGCAGACAATATTCTTAGGTTTGGAAATTTTAGGCATATCGCGCACAACATATTTTCTTCCTAGCTTAACAAGCTGATTAAAACTAAGATGACCTAGTATTTTGTGCCAAAGCGAGCTCTCATTAGTTTTACCAATGCAACATTTTTCTTTTCCTGCTTCTAGGATATACACATTCCTCGGAATTTTGACCACCTTCACAACAATCTTCCTTGTATTCACATCCATTACTTTACAACCTTTTGAATGAAAGAGAACATTGTGTCCTTGGTCACACATTTGACTTACACTCAACAAGTTATGTTTTAGACCATCTACATACAACATATTATGTTCTTTGATCTTTCCCTTCTTATCTTCATCTAATACACCAATTCCTTTTCCTCTAATTATGGTTGGAGCATTGTTTCCAAAAGTAACATTACCTCCCTTTTCTTCAGTTAGGAATTCAAACTTACTCTTTTCTTCTGTCATGTGCTTGGAGTAGCCATTGTCAATATACCATTGATTTTCTTGATTTTTGGCATATAGAACCAGTCCACATTTTTCTTTGTTTTTATTTTTCTTCCTCCAAACCTTGGTAAAATTTTATTGTATGTCTTTCTTAAAGATAGGGAACATCTTGCTTCTGCATTCACTTTCCTTATGTCCAAAATTATTGCATATGTGGCACTCGAGTTCATTCAGTAAAGGAGAGAAGGCATTATTGAAAGAATTTTGAACCATAGCCATTTGAGGTTTATTGAATCTCATTCCTACATTTTTGTTATATCTAAAAGTTTTGCAACTCATAGTCTTATGTACAGAATTACCACAAGAGAAACAATATCCATAGAAAAAATTTGGATGCCTTGGAAAGAATAACTTACTTGAAGGAATTGGTCTTTGTCTACCAACTTGATAAGATTTAGGTGTTTTTTGCTTCCTTTCTACATATTTGTTTACATGGTTGGGATGATCCAATTCTGACTACTTCCTCTTTTCATTTCCTGACTTGTTAGGCTGACTATTGTTTCCCTTGAGAGGATTGGCATAGCTTGTGGGATTCTTAGTAGTTGATGTGTTGATGCTTGAATCACCTTTGAAAATGTTCAAAATTTCCCTATATCCCAGTCCTATCTTGTCATCCGGTGATCTTTGATTACTGAGAATGTTATCTAGGATTTCAGATCCTCTTACGAATTTGATATTCATTTGAGTCTTGGAATTCAATAGATCTTTTCTCAAGGATACTATTTTTTCTTCTAATTTGTAACAGATGTTCTCCTTTTCTTTTATCTGATTCATCAATATTTCTTCCCTTCTTTTGGCCTCTTCTAGATGGATTTTTAAGCTAACTATATCTTCACTAATATCATCATATTTTTCTTTATAAATCTGTAGTTGTTCTTTTCTTAGTCTATTATTTTTCTTGAGTCGGGAGATTTCCTCCAAAGCACTAATGAGTTCTCCTTCCATGTCGACTACAACTTCACACTCTTATGTGTTTGTTTTTTCTTGATCATGTCTTTGTTGCTCTAAATCCATGGGAAGTTTTTCATATTGAGTTGTATCTAGCTCATATTCTTCTTCTTTAGTGTCTGAAGAGTTGTTGTTATCCTCCCTTGAATAAAAATTGTTTATTTTAAAAGAATTGTTCTTTTTTAACTCCCTAGGTTTATCCTTGCCTTTTCTTCCTTATTCATTTGTGTTGTTTTTTTTTAAAGGACATTTGGATGCAAAATGACCAACTTTACCACAATGAAAGCATTTGAATGGTAACATACCTTTATACTTTATGGAGCCCCTCTTCAGTTTCCTTACAAAGTTAGTTTCTTCTTCATCTGAGAAGTGTTCAGAGGAATCATGATCTTGAGATGTTAATGCCTTGAATACTACATCCTTTAGATCTGTTTGTTCTTTCCTAGTCCTCATCTCATAAGAAGTTAGTATTCCACGGATCATATCCATAGTTATTTTATCTAGTTCGTGCATTTCTTCTATAGCATAAGCCTTTGCATCAAGTCTTGAGGGAGGAGATCTCAGTACCTTTTGAACCACCATAGCTTATCCAATCTTCTCACCTAGCCCCTTCATAGTGTTTATAGTCTCATCTAATCTGAGAAAGAAACCTGCAATATTTTCATCTTCACTCATCCTTCGGATTTCAAATTTTATTCTGTGAGATTGAAGTTTGTCCAACTTTACTTTCTCATCTCCTTCGTAATTGTTTACCATTTTGTCCCATATTTTATTTGCGGATTCCAACTGCATTACTTTAACAAATTATGTTTCTACAAGCCCACCTTGGATACCATTCATAGCTCTTGCATTAATGTAGTAATTTTTCTTACAAGCTTAATCAGTTGAAAGATTTGTTGGGATTTTATAACCATCTACCATGATCTTCTAGACTTCCATACCAAGATACATCAAGTAGGTCTTCATTCTGATTTTCCAAAAAGTCAAATTGCTTCCATTGAATAGAGGAGGTATGGTTGAACAAGAAGAGGAATCTTGAATTTCCATACTTTTTGTGTGATATTCCTTCTAGCTGTTAGGTTGTTAGTGAAGGAACCTTGCTCTAATACCAATTTTTGAGACTCATAGTAATACTGAGGGGGAGGTGAATCAATATTATATCAATTTTATCAATTTTCCTTTCTTTCAATGATTTAATATTATTTTGAAGTGATTACTTAATCACCAATGCATACATAAATCAAAACAACACAGAAAACACAGGAAGCCAGAATTTTTACATGGAAACCCAATGTGGGAAAAAACCATAGAACATCTTTCTTTATGTTCTTCTACAAGCACCAACTTACAATTTATAGTCTTTCAGCTTGACAAGAACCCACCTGTTTCAAATAATGAGGACACCAATCTTCTTAGGCACCAACCTATTACGAATGATGATGACACCAATCCTCTTAGGAAATAACCTGTTACAAATGAGGAGGACTCCAATCCTCTCAGGAACCAACCGGTAGAGTAAGGACACTATCCCTCTCCCCTGCACCACCCTACCTCCCTGTATTCAGTTTTCTCTATTGAAAAAATTCCTTACATAAATAGACCTTTAAAAAGACTTTTCTCTTCGATTAAAAAATGATCTAATATATCTCCAGTTTAGTTTCTTTGAACAGTTACATAACCTTTTCCCTCTCTTCACATCAACTAATTTTATCGATCAACGCACATCCCTATTTATAATATATTTTCCTGAGTTCGACTAACTGTATGTGGGGTCATGCATAACAATTATATTATGGATATATCTTGACCAGATTAAAGTCTAGTTAGTTATATGTGGACACAATTTTGTCTAAATTAAGTATGTGGATGCATACTAGTTATATTTTGGACATATATTGACCGTATCAAAGTCCAGTTAGTTATATGTGGACATACTTATGTCTAAATTAATAATATTTCTTGTTGAGTTATGGCTAGACATTCTTCGACTAAATTAAACATACCAAATATTCCTTGTTTTACGAAAATGCTCAAGTATCATCATTGAACCTTTCAATGATTAACGAAGGATCGATTATGTGACCAAATATTCCAACAAATGAGATCTAGCTTATCTCCAACAACAGAACCCATTCTTATCAAATCATCTCCTCAAATTGACGCAACAATTCACATTCTGGTTTACAGAGCACCTGATGCGCAAATAGAATAGGAGTGCAAGACTCAAGTCACAAGTCTTGATCTTGTCGCACTTGTCCTATAGTGCTCTCACCAGGTCGCCCCACTGCATTGTGAGCACACCCTAGTGACTCGCTCACTTGAATGTTGAACTTCCACACGTTCCGTCGCAGTCCACTTCGTCGCTAGTTTTCGCACCGACTTTGTCTCATCACACTCCACTGTGTCGTTCATCACACTAGGTCATGGTACCTTGTAGTCATTGAAAATTCATTATCGCACTGCAAAACCAACATTTGGTGCTCCAATTTGCAATCACGGACATAGAAATCTGTTGTAGTCTACTCCATTTCATTTTTCTCTTTCATAATTCACTTTTGAACTACGTCGTGGGTCATCCCCCTATCGATCTGACTGCAATTATTTTTTATCGCCAAGAATTTCTTCACAGAACGATCATATCTATGATCAAGTCCTAGTGATTGATCTTCTTCTACGCCATTGATCATTTCATCCTTCGATCCTTCTACGCACTTATGTTTTCATCCTTTCACAACTTCCTTTTTTTTTGTGGCATAATTTGTGTCATACTTTCTTTTATTGCGTGCACTTATATTTTAATCCTTTCACAACTTCCTCTTTTTGTGCGTCATACTTTGTAACATACTATTTGTTATTGCTCTATAAATTACCATGCCCATGACTACTTTGACATCAATGACAACATATTTGCAACAACCTCCTATTTCTTCCTCCCAGAACAAACAGATCCTTCCTCTTATGTCCAAATAAAATAATATCCCATTTTCAAAGAGATTCCCAAAGATATAGATTCTTGTAGTTCTTATGAACATACAAGACAATGTTGGACATATTGTCATTGATATGTTTTCATTGATGTCAACAGTCATGATAAGTTGTTATGATGGCAACATGAATCACTCATGAACAATTATATAGTTGGCATTAGTGTTAGGATGGCCAATAAAGTCTGTCCATGTGTAATGAAAGGTCAATGATGGAAAGAGAATGCAGCAAAGCAGCAAGGTTAATCTCAGAAGGAAAAGCATACTAAAGATCGAAATCATCTTAAGGTTGAAGCAATTCGTGATTATTGTTGATCAATATAGGATCAATAATGATCTTATGATCAAAGCTCAAGAGAGATAGCGCTGCAGAAATCCCACAGGAGAAAATCTTACTGAACAAGGGAAACCTATATAAAAGATCAAGCAACGGAAGCCATTCATCCAGAATTTGAATGCAAACCCGACCATGGGATCATAGAGGAAACCTGCATAAAGAAAGAAAATAATCATGTCAGTTGATGTAGATTTCGAGACAAATCAGAACCATCAGATAGAGGGGAAGTCAAAAGAATTAGATCTCAACTGACAGATCTGAAGCAGGAGCTTCGTAAGATATCTTATCTATTGGATTAAATTTGAGTAGAACAACATTCAACCCTGGCACTGACTACTCCAGAGAAACGAATCCCATAACAGGTAAGATTACCCGAAGGTCGAAGTCCCGAAGTGGACATGAGTCATCCTATCTAAGGAACAATTCACATAATATACCGATCGTTGGATTGAGTAAAGTGGAAGGACAGTGTAAGCCACAAATGTTCCGAAGATGACATGCGTCATCCGATCTGAGAAATATTTCGGGATTCATATTGACCATTCGATCTATATAAACTCGAAGGATAGGATAAGAAAAGATGAAGGTCAGATCCCTAAAGTTCTAAAGTAAATGAGGACCATCAGATCTAGACAATACATGATGGTCGTTGGATCATAATAGTGGTCAACTTTGCTGCTGACCACGTCGGCGAAAATGGGTTGAGAACATGTAAATTC
>JASDQU010816485.1:13705-23827 GCA_032191745.1 Picea mariana
GTCCTCCAAAAATATTTCTCGAAGTTAAACTTTGGTTTTGATTGGAGTGGAAAGTAAAATTCTAACTTCGTCTAAAGTGAAATTCAAGAGTGCACACACTTTGATTTATTTGAAAGTTGAAATCGTCCTTCAGAAATATTTCTCGAAGTTAAACTTTGGTTTTGATTGGAGTGGAAAGTAAAATTCTAACTTCGTCTAAAGTGGAAAGTAAAATTCTAACTCTTCAAAAAGTGAAGAGTGCACCCTGTTGAATTAAAAGGTGGAAAATATGCTCTAATGATCAAAGAATAATATAACTTTGATCAAAACCAATAGTTGGAAAGTCACTTCGAAAAAGTGTCTAAAGTCCACCAATGAAAACTCATTTGTTTCCTACTATTAATGAAGAGAATTAGAATTATCCTAAGAATTTCCACAGGGTTTGTATTTCACTTTTCCTTCTGCTTACAATTTTTTCTATTAATGTTTTGCTTGACCTTTTGAAATTTTCATGGAGTTAAAAGTTAATTTTGGGTTCCACTTAAACTAAAATTAGCGCCTGATAGTCTTTTTGGACATAAATGTTTCTCTACTTAATTCCCATAGAAAATCATAGGGAAACTTCTCATGGATACTAAGCAATATTTTTATAAGTAAATTTTTTTGTAATGTGACCTTGATCTGTAAACTGTTGTGGATATTTCACTGGAATAGTTTGTCACAACATATTTGATAATTAAAGATGAAATCTACACTATGAAGGTTCAATTCCTTTAGATTCCAGAATATTTAGTTACTTATTTTCTACTTATGCAAGAAATAGATAAAATGAAAAAAATAGAGAACAATAAAATAAGATCACACACCATCCAAAAAATGACATAAATTTTTGCTCTAGGAAACCCTTACGGGAGAAAACCCAGGTAGAAAGTGAGGCTGCTCTACCCTCTTTTCTCTAGTATGGAAATAATGAAAGTACAAAGGAGAAGGCACTTTCTATGGAGTTACCTGAGACCCATGGCCCATTAGGATGCTATAGAAAATCAACTCCCTCTATTATGCTCTCTAATTTCCCATTCCCAGTTTCTCTACTCAATTATGGAACAAAATACAATAGTATAGAATGGACCCCCTTCTCCTCCTAGTGGCCCAGTATTTAAAATAGCTCGATATCCATCTACGGATAGGTTTTTGACTTTACCAACCCTCAATTGTGGTAGGGTTTTGAACACTCTATAATCTTCTTGAAATTACTCATGTGGATAGCCCCATATGCATGAATAATGGGGGATGACATGGAAACACCGACTCGATTTCAATCTACGTCTCAATAATGAATTTCGGCTCTGTGTTAGGGTTTAGGGTTCCACTCTATTCTCAATGGAGGCTAGCGGGGGATCGACCCCATCGCCTCCTCTTCCTCCTTCTCCCCCAGAGGTGGAGGTGTTTCAGAGATTGATCATGACTCAGGGGAATCGATTTTCTCCCGGAGAAGGTAATTCAAAGTTTGTTAAATGACTTGAAGGAATCCCAGAAGTAGCACTGCCCCCAGAACGTCCTATGAAAATCACCCTCTCGTTGGTCGAACGAGATCTGGTAGGGAAATTCACAGGCCTTTGGCCCTTGCCAAAAACCACAGAAAATTGGGTTCATAAGAATTGGAGGCCACTAATCCCCAACAATGTTACTTCCTACTTCATAGGGAGAGGGTTTTTTCTTTTTGAATTCATTTCCAAGGAAGACAAAGATTTGATTTTCAGAAATGGTCCATACTTCATGGGGCCTCAAGGTTTGTATCTCAATCGATGGACACCAGACTTTGACCCATCAATAGATGTCCCAAAAGCCGTTTCGGTTTGGGTTAGGCTTCTGAACCTACCAATTCATTGCTGGAATTGGAAATCAAGGAGCTCCATTGGTAGTTCCTTGGGGAAATTCATAGATAGAGCAGAGCCAAAAGATCAATATGTGTGGGCCTAGATTTGTGTAGAAGTATACCTCAAAGTAGGTCTACGAGAAGCCATCAAGCTCATAGTAGGAGATTGGTTTCATATTCAGAAGCTGGATTATGAGAAACTACATTTCAAATGTAGAAGATGCCATGAGTATGTCACTTTGCCAAAAACTATTCCAAAAAATTGAATCCCCCTCTAGAAAAGGAGCAAGCTGAAGGCTAGTAGCAGGTTAAGAAAATAAAATCAAACCCTAAAAATCCCCAAGGCAGCCAGGGGGGAGGAAGGCCAAAGACACAGTCGGATATGGTACGAGAGAAAAACCTTCATTAAATTCCTCACAATAAGGAAAATAACTTTAAGACTTTCAGGCACATTATGGAAATGGAAGAAGGGGAAACCCTAGAATAACATCTGACTCAAAAACCCCAACAAGAGAAGGAATCAGATCCTCCCATAGCCTAGTCCTCACCTCCAGATATGGAGGAAGAAGTAAAGGATGTTTCTTTGGAAAAATATGCTGAGGACTCTGGTGAAAAGTAATTGGAGGATGAGGAAGGGGAACTAGAATCCATCCAAAAGGAAAGTAGGAAATTGACCTGTGGGAGGAAACCAAAAAAGGAGAAAAGGGAATAGGAAACATACAAAGATAAGTTTCAAGTAACACAACTGACTCTTGAGAAAATGCTCTCGATAAACAATATACCTGTGAGGAATAAAGGCCAGGGCCTCAAAGGGCCCACTCATCAACTTGAGGTAAATAATGAAGGTCATCTCCTGGAATTTTAGGGGGTTGGAAAGAAGAAGCAAAGAAGAAGCAATGAAGGATCTTATTCGCACTTCGAACCCATATATACTACTTATCCGGGAGACCAAGATGGAGGAAAGAGACTTCCTCTCCCTGAGAAATAGTTTTTGGAAGAAAGGGAAGGGAATATCTAGTAGTTTAAGAGGAACCTCAAGCGGCATTGGCACATTGTGGGATGATTCAAAACTCGAATTGGTCCCCGTTCGCTCATCCCCTCATTGGATTTTTACAAAATTTCTTCACAAAGATTCTGGAATCAAGGTAAGTTCTTTTAATGTCTATGTTCCAATGCCACTTTCTGAAAAAAAAGAATGTGAGACTTCTGTTATGGCCATTGCAGACGAAATATCCCTTGAAAATATAGTTATAGCTAGGGATCTAAATATCACTCTAAATCTAAATGAAAAAAAGGGAGGAAACATAGTTAGGGATCCAATCAGAGAATGGGTAGAATATCTAATCTAGGACTGGGATATTTTGGATGTGAAACCTGAGAAAGGAAAATTGACATGGAAAAATAGAAGAATTGGACCAGGCCACAGTGCAACAAGATTAGATAGGTTCTTGATTCATAGCTCCTATCTTCTCTCAGGTTTGGATGCCTCCTCCATAATTATGCCCTTCAACATTTTAGACCACAAACCAATACTTCTCAAACTCAGGGAGGATAGAAACGTGGGTCCAATCCTGTTTCATTTCATCCCTCTCTGGATCCAAAAATAAGGCTTTATGGATAGGGTGAGCGAGGCCTGGAACAATCCTGTGATAGGCTCCCCCTTCTATGTTTGGGAAGAAAAACTTAGAAGAGTAGAAAAATAAMTAAAATATTGGGAAAAAGGTCTGAAAGGCACAATRCAAAAAATATTGGAAGCCCAACGAACATTGGAGCAACACCAATTAGACATGGAGGACAAGGAATCCACTCAAGAATACTTGAAAAAGGAATYTGAACTCCATATGGCACTCCTCGGCCTGCACARATGAAGAAGAGTATTGGAGGTAGAATTCTAGAAGTTTATGGCTTCAGGCAGGAGATCAAAATACTGTATTTTTCTACAAACAAGCGAAGGCAAGGAAGAATTTCAAAAAATAAAGGAAATCCAGGTTCAAGGACAGGTTATCTCAGAATTCAATAAAGTAAGTGAAGCATCTCACAATAATTTCAATTCAATATACTCTGAAGAAAGGTAATTAAATCGATATGGATTACTAAGAATTTTAGACTTAATCCCTTCTAAAATCACTGAGCGCTCAAATCACAAGCCGACAAGTCYAGTGACAAGTAATGAAATTAAGTAGTCTTTATGGGAGATGGAACCGGACAAGGTCCCYGGACCAGATGAATTTACAGATCTCTTTATTAAATCCTGCCAACAAATTGTTAAAAAAGATCTCTACAGAATGGTATTAAAATCTCAAAACTGCTTGAAACTAGGGAGAAGTACAAATTCATCTTTCCTATCCCTCATTCCAAAGGAAAAGGCTGCTAGAACTTTTGATAGATTTTGGCCCATCTCTTTGTGCAACATTGGGTATAAGATAATAACTAATATCATAGAAAACATGCTAAAAGAGATACTTCCAAGTCTCATCCCAGACAACCAAGGAGGATTTATAAAAGGAAGGCAAATCCTTGAAAACATCATTTTAGTACAAGAGACAATCCACTCAAGCTGTCAACAAAAAGGAAAAGGAATGGCCATCAAACTATATCTAGCTAATTCTTTTGATTAGGTTCGACATGAGTTTCTTTTCTCAGTAATGGAGAAGTTTGGCTTTGAGAAAAGCTTCATCAGTTGGATCAAAAATTGTATCGGGGAGCCATGGATAACACCCCTTTTCAATGGAAGAGCGACATATTTTTTCAAAGCATCAAGGGGCCTCAAACAAGGTTGCCTGCTATCGCCCTTGCTCTTTGTAATTCAGGCTTCAACATTAAGATTTCAATTGGAAAAAAGGCGTCAGGACCATGACCTAATAGGAATCCATTTGGTTAGGGAAGTAAAGGAAGTAAATCACTCCCAATTTTCAAATGAAACCTTGTTACTAGGAGGATCCACCTCGCAAATAGCCCAAAATTTTAAAGCAGACTTAGATGACGATTGTGTTATATTTGGCAGCGAGATAAACAACGGGAAACTCCATATTTATGGTTGGAATGTATCCCCTCGAGAAATGATGGAAATATCTCGTATATTAGGAATTGCGGGATCCTACAACTGGGATTCCTTCAAGTATATGGGTTTTCCCATCTTCCAATCTACACCCAAAGCAATAGACTGGCTTCCCCGGGTGGATAAGCTTAAATAAAAAACTCAATCCTGGCGAGCTACATGGATGAATCTAGCAGGTAAGTTGGTTTTGATTAAGTCTATCTAATCTAGCCTTCCTATCTTTTAGTGTTCAATGTTACTGGCCCTGACCTGCATCTTAAGCAAGTTCGAAAAGATCCTAAAAAATTTCCTCTGGAAAGGGGGGAAAACAAACGATAAGAAGTTATCTTTGGTGAGTTGGGAAAAAATTAAAAAAACTTTGATGGAAGGAGGCTTGCAGATAAAAGACATGAAGCTTCATAATATAGCACTAGAAGGAAAAATCTTGTGGAAACATATATCTGGAAAACTCAGTTGGAGCAAACAAGTCCTTAGGAAAAAATATTTCACAAGATCCATATTGAGAAGTCTTGAAAAAGCCACGCGGGTCATGAAAGGATCACCTATTTTCTCCCTCTACAAATCCTTGCTGCTTATTCAATAAAAAATCTACTAGGTCCTGGGGAATGACAAACAAATAAACATATGGGATGATAGAATCTTGGGAGACCAGCCCATTTCTCAGCAAGGCAATTTTGAAAATCTTAAAGATTGGATGTACATAAACGAATTGAGAACACTTTGGGATATCTTAGAGTGGATTTTGGATGAAAAGAGAAGCTGGAGAAATTGGAAAATGATATAGATGCCACGTCAATTATAAAGGGAGAAAGATTTATTTTTACAATGCCTACATGGCAAAGCCTCGGTAGAAGCTTCAACAAAAGACAAAAGAGGTTGGGGTTTTGGAAGTGGTACCTACACAGTAGCACAAGGTTATAACACCTTGTATGCGATTCCACATGTTCCTCCAAACCCGACCGTTTGGAAAGGAGTATGGAGAATTAAAAGTCTCCCAAAAGTAGACATTTTTGCTTGGTCCCTAGCCCACAGACGCATCTTAACTGGAGAAAATTTGAAAAAACAAGGAATAACAGGGCCGACAAGGTGCTCCTTCTATCACTTTCATGAAGAAACCGTCTATCATATCTTTTTGGAATGTGAATTTGCAAAGGATGTTTGGGAACAAGCTCTAGCCCGTTGGAGAAATGAGATAAAAATACTAGACAATGTAGAATATTTCTTCAGTTCTTGGGACCACTACTATCCAAATACCTTTCAAAATAAAAATTGGTTTAAGGTATGTTGGTTGACCCTTCCAAAATTTATTGTATGGAAGCTTTGGTTGGAGCAGAATGCAAGCATTTTTAAAGAGAAGGCTTACATAGTGGCACAAGTGGTTCTTAAAGCAAAATCCTTAATGGGTGATGCTTAAAGAACATATTTAAAACATTTGACAACTATAAGCTGCTACCAGAAGAAACATAATCGATCCAAAGCTTGAATTTATCCTCTCCTCACAGTGTCCCTCTCCCTAGTCGGAAAGAAACCTGGAAAATTAGAATGGACGCAACAGAGTTCAAGATATGGAGGCTGAACTTGAAAAGACACAAACTCTTCATTGATGAAGCTTCAAAAGGTAATCCAAGGGAGACATGAGGGGTAGGGATTATTCTAAGTCCCGACGACAAAACTATAATTGAATTTTCTTGGGGTCTAGGAGAAGAAACAAACAATATCGCAGAAGCTCTAACTCTCTGGAAAGGTCTACTATAGTTGAAAAAGATTGGAATTACTAAGGCTACAATTTTTGGTGAATCACAGATATTAATAAGTGCCCTTGTATCAAAATCCCACCTAAACGATATGAAGCTTCTTCAAGTCATTACTAGAATCAAAGGGCGCATCCCTAATTTTCGAAATTTGTATTTCTTTCATGTTCTTAGAACACTTAATCAGGTAGTTGACAAGGAAACCAACTAGGTAGTCCAACTCAAAAGGGAGAGTTGCATTTATCCCAGGAATATCACACCTGGGCCCAACTCCCCTAGTCACCACTCAGCCTCATGAGGGTTCCTCATGATAAGAACCAAAGGAAGGTAGACGTATTAACTCGTAGTATGGCATGGTGGCAAGGTAAGCCAACGTGTGGGCTGTGCGGTGGCACGCTCATGCAGGTTCAACACTTTTAATAAATAGAGGATCATATGAATCAACTCCGTGAGGACTTGACTGACCTGGTGCATGAAAAATCAAAGGAAATTAGCAAATAGGTCGCTGAAATTCAAAATATTTCTAATCAACTCTTCAATTTGGAAGTTCAAATGGGCAACATGGTGCTAGAATATCAAGTGCAACAGGATGTTAAAGTTGAAAATGAGGAGTGAACTATAAGAGCTCAGCAGGCATTTGGCCTGGGTACCTCTCTGCGTTGAAGTTGGGTTTGAAGTCTTGTATGAAGTCTAGTATGGTAGTTATGTTGATGAATAGTATAGATATAGATAGAATAATAGGATAGTATGATCAGAATTCAGTAGTTCTGTTATGTTATGTATTTTGTATAAAATCTAAGGAGGCTATAGTTCAGAAAAGACTAGTGTATTTTGAATTTTGTATAAGTCCCATGAGTTTTGTAAGAGCAGAAAGAAAGTATGTAAGAATTTCAATGGCTTCCACCAACACTTTTGATATAATATAATTATAATCATTTTCATCAAAAAACAAATGGGGGATGACATGGCATCCTCTCATACCATGGTGGTCAACACGATAGGTCAACTCACTGTAGGCATAACTTTTTCATACGAACTCTGATTAATGCACAATATGCACTGCTGGAAAGGTCTCAAAGTGTATAACATCGTCAAGGGGGTGTGTCAGAGTGCTAAACAAAAGAATGCAAAAAAATATCGTTTAATGCCTCAAAATGGATTCGGAAGGTTCCAGACCCCAATTTTCCAAACTGGGACCTGCCACTAAAATGACCTTACAAGCTGATTCCTCCAATTTTTTTTACTCAGAAAGCATCGAGATAGATGAAAAATAATATAATGATCCAATCTGAATCATACCTCCCCATTTATGGAGGCTTTTGGTACCCAAAATCTTTATTGAATGAAGTGAGGCAAATTTTCCTCTACCTTCTCCCTAGAGTACCACTTTGCTTTTCCTGAAAGTTGTCCTTTCAACCCAATATGCAAAAGGTCATGCTACCCCTGTCTTGTAGTTCTTGATTGCTTCTGCAAAATTTTGTCCTCTACTAACTCTTCTTGAGCATCTGCTGGTAAGTCCTATATGGAAGGTAGGATTTGCTCCAACATGGAAGGTTTATAGAGTTTGATATTCTCCACACTGACTACTGAGTAAATGCACATTGACTACCACAAAGCCTTGATCTTCTTACCAGGATCTATAGCCTTTCCTTATTTAGCTGTAACCATACACTATCTCCCACTCTAAATGTTCTCTCTATTTTGTGCTAGTCATGTCTAGCCTTGTACTTTTCCTGTGACTTCTTCAATGTCTCTTGTACTTGAAAATGGACCTTCTTGATCTTCTCGACAAATTTTTATGCTTTTAATGCATCTTCTGTGAGGTCCTTGTTGTCCATAAACAACATCTAAGGGTGAAGGTGACAAATGACCAACACAAGTTTCAAAAGGTGAATTACTAGTAGAAGTGTGGATTTCTCTATTATAAGAGTGTTGTATTTAGATTAGATTTTCATCCCAGGTCTTTAGATGCTTCTGAGTGTAAACCCTCAAAAGATGCACCAAAGTCCTATTGACTACTTCAGTCTGCCCATGTTGTAGACCTCTTCAATTTAGTGTCCATCTTCTCCCACAATGTAGTCCAAAATGCACTGAGAAATTTGGTATCTTTGTCTGAGATGATGCTCCTTGGTATCCCAAAGTGCACCCAGACTTGTTCAAAGAACTTGTTGGTTGCTTCTTGTCCATTGATGGTATTTTTACAAGGTATGAGAAAGCACATTTTGYTGAACYTGTCAAATACYACAAATAAATAGTCATGTCCCTTCCGTGTGGTTAGTAAACCTCCCATAAAATCCATGAAAATGMTTTCCCAAGGTCGAGTGGGTCCAAGTAAGGGATGGTATAGACTTTGATTCCTATTGATAAGATTGTTGGTACAACAAAGTATACATCCTCTAATATACTGTGCTACATATTCTTTCATTCTGGGCCAATACACATATCTCTGTAAGTTGGCAACTGTCTTCCCAACACCAAAATATCCTGTAACCTTGAAGGTGTGAGCCTCTCTGTAAGCCACAATCGTTCACCTTTAGGAACACAGAGCTTATCAATCTTGTAGAGTAAACCATTCTAGAAATGCTAGTTAGCCTTGCTGTCACCTTCTTCTATATGAATTTGGCCTTGTAATTTGGCCCTGTAGCTGTTGAAACACCTCCTTTAAGTCCTCATCTTTTGTGTATGCCTCTTTGTATGCATCATGGGTAAAAGGATCCATGTGCATCAAAGTTCCCAAAGATGTAATCTTGGATGTGGGTGGCTATGAAAGAATATCTGCCAAGTTATTTATGCTACCCTTATTATAATTTATGACCAAATGAAATTGCTGTAAAAACTCCATCCACTTGTAATGCCTAGTTTGTTATAGCTTACTCTAGGCCTGCAAATACTATAGTGGATGGTGATCTATGTGGATGATGGTCTCCTTTCCCATCAGATAGAGATTCCACTTTTTGACAGCTTGTACCAAGGCATAGAGATCCTTTTCGTATGTAGAGTAGTTGAGAATTGCTCCATGAAATACTTCAGAATGATAGCATACTGACCTTCCTCCTTGCATCAAAATTGCTCTGATGACATACCTACTTGCATCTGTCTCCACTTTGAAGAGCTTATGCAAGTTTGGTAGCACGAGCACTGGTGCTTGAATGATCTTTATTTTTAGATCATCAAAGGCCTTTTGCTGATTCTTCCCCCACTGGAAACTCTTACCACTAGATGTTATGGCATGGAGTGGTGCAATTACCACTAGAAATTAAGAGATAAACTTCTGCCAGTATTGTGTTTCCCCAACAAAAATCCTAACTTCAGTGACATTTGTAGGAATTTACCATTTCATGATGGCCTCCATCTTTGCAGGATCTATCTTGAGCTCACCTCCACTGATCACATACTCCAAATACACTAAAGATTGTTGAGAAAACTAAGATTTATTGAGATTGGCCCTCATCTGGTGC
>JASDQU010816486.1:9348-29429 GCA_032191745.1 Picea mariana
TTTTTTGTCAAACCTCAAAAGATGATAAAAATAACAGGTTCATATGTAAATAAAAATATAATTCAATTTAATAATACAAATGCTAATATATTAACTCCATTACACATATCAATGTTCAATTTATCACACACATTTATTATATACCAACATTTCATGTTATATCATAAACCACACATCATGTCTTTGAACACAACTCCCTAGGTGTTTGATAATATCTTATCTCCAATAAGGTGGTTTCTCTATCCAGTTGTTCTTTATAGGTTACACAGGTTCCAGGTTCCAGACCAACTAAGGGTTTGGACGCATCGATTATTCTTAGGGTTTGAAGGTCTGGGCCGAGTGTTTTTTTTTTGAAAGCCTAATCTCTCTCTCCAATTCTTCTATTCAACGGCTTAACGGATCGAATCTGAAGCGATTCATTGATTTTTTTTTATTTTGAATTGAAGTATTCTTTTAGGTGTTCAATTCTTTGTAATCCACTGTAACAACTGTCGGCCACATTTTTAATCCATGATTTTAATTTGAGCCAGTGAAGAGTAGGGATAACATGTAACTTTGTTTATTAGGTGTTCATTAGGGATAACATGGAAAACAAGTGGAGAAAGGAGGTTTTAACTCCACGCTCTCTCACATTGGTGTCCCCTCCAACACCACTTTTCACATTGGAAATTGAGACAGAGATATATGCTCAAAAAAATACATCCCTGGAGGGTCTTTACAGGTCATCTAGAAACATTTGCACTCAATGTGAAGAAGAAGGTTTCCGCAAAATAACTTTCTATCAGGATCATCCAAATGTATTGGAAAATTTTACAACAATAACTGAGGTAGATAAAACACTGTTTCATGTGCTATTGTCTACTGTAAATCTAACAGAGAAGGGGGATATCGAGGATGGAAATGTCTTAAAAACACTTTTATGGTCCTCGCAGTTCTTTGCGGTCTCATGCCCATTTGTGCGCTCTGCTTGGCACTTTTAGAGCTCTATAAGTGAACACCAACCAATATGTTCAGGGAAATGGGTATGGCTTCTCTAATACTACCCACAATCATCTCTTATGTGCTTTGAAATCTTTTCCTCTATCATTCTTCCTATAAGTCAGTTGCCAGAGCGATTTTATTTCACAGGGGGGCTTACATTCAAGGTGCAAGGTCATTCATCACGTTTAGCCGGAGGATTCGACGACCGACAGGAGTGAGGGTCAGATTTGGGAGTCTGAAAGTCATAAATACATGGGTTCTACATTATGTCCATAGAGGTTTTAGACTCAGGATCGATGGACTCTCCCATGATGTAGGCAATGCAAAATAAGCTAAATTTACCAGGGACATTTTTTTTGGTTGAAGAGTTAATTGACTTTAAGCCCTAGAATTCATACAACTGTAACCCCCACCTTAAACAGACATTTCATGAAGCCTGTTTGAATCCCAAGCCCTATTTAGGCTTCAGGGAGAACCCATGGGTAGTTAAATGTACACGTTGTATAATTTATATTTTTTTGTATCTCTTGGAAAACTACTACAACAACTACTGCTACTGTTAACAGAAAATCCAATTCTTACAATTATAATTTCCAGGGTCATTTCTTATTCATAAAATGAGGGTCATATTTATTGAGTAGGATTAAGTTTTTAGGTCTCAAAAAATGAACATTCATGTATAAAGAGTAGAGTAGAGGAATTATTGTCGTGGAACAAAATCCCATCGCAGGGTATGCCACTGTAGTAATATCTTATAATACATTACATACTATCACAAATGAGCCCACTAAGAATGATATTAGTATTTTTATTGATGTTATTACCGAATATCAAACAAACATAAGAACCTCCACCCTAAAGCCAACTTTCAAATTGGAAAATTTTGTGGATGACAATAGTAATTTCTCTTAAATATTGTATCAATTTTCTGAGAACAAACATTGCTTGAAAGTACCGACTGCATCAGTCCACGAAACACAAAAGGACTGTACTAAGATGAATAATCAATTTAGGGGTAAATCCACCAAGGAAGGTAACTAGATTGGTAAATTTGGAAATTATAAGAGTTTTAAGAAATAGAACTAATCTGGAAATTGATCACACTCCATTCAAATGAATTTTGGCACCATGCTCCTGGTTTAGAGGTACCAAGGACCTGCTAAGTTTGATGGTATTTTAGAGTATTATTGGGGTGCTAATATTTATCATAGAGCATTAACTGAGTTAACGATCCATTAAGGAGTTGAAAAAAAATTCGAAAGAGTTATTTTTTCCATTTACCCAATAAGTGATTCATTGAGGAATTTAAGAAAGTTGAAGTATAACATACGGTGTTGTAGGAAATTCATGTTTGTTGCAATATGCTGTTTCTTTTGTAATGCCAGATATATGGGGGAACAACAATGATGCAACATTTTTAATTTCCACATACATTGGCGTTGTAAGTTCCAAGTAATATTTGGCACTCTTTTAGAATTTGCAACTCAGTATTGACGACGTTGGGTTTTAGTAGGCCTTATTTCCTGAATAAATTCTGTTGATTTAGGGGCAGCGGTGGCACAATGATGACTCCATGTAGAAAAATGTTGGTTGAATATTGTTGCATCTTGATGAGCAGTGTTGGTATGCCAAGTGGTTTTATTAGGGCAGCCGGAAGTTCATCCAAGTTCATTGGAGGATGACATACACAGTGGCGTCCTTGCTATAACAATGGCACTTGCATTGAATAACTTCTGCTACATTCAATATGGAAATCTATGGCATTCGATAATGGATTTAATGGAAAGTTTGAGTTTATGTTTTAGTTTTTGTTTCAGGTTTCACTTCAAATGTCCATGTAAAATTTAGTAGCAATAGAGGCCACAATAAGAATAGTGGGCTTATATCTCTGTAAATGTGAAGGCATCATTTCAAAGTGGCTTATAGGGGAGACAATTAGTTTATGTTCATGGTAAGGTTACCTTAGTTAAAGCATCCAAGTAGTTGGTTTGGTGATGTAGCAATGCACGGTCTAGAAGTGAGTCATGGAGTCATTTTAGCAATATGAATCTTATCAAAGTATTGCCTAATGATTAGGTTATGCTATTTGAATCGTTGCAAGCACTGAAATGTCAAAAGTGTTTCATGGACTGATTTTTTGAGGAAGATAGTGATACTAGAGGCATTTTTATGATCAGTCTTTGGTTCCTGTCTTATAGCAGGCCATTATTAGAGTGGTTCCTCTTAGCCATTCCAAGGAGGTAGATTCTGAATGTAACAACCCAAATTGGATGCAGACCTTGCAGACCATGTTGGAACAAGGACAAAATCCTAGTGTTGTGGGTGGTTAAGCCCATGTTTCATTTTTGAAACTGGGCTCTGATACCATATGTAACACCCATATAGGATGTTAGGAAATTAATCATTCCTTGAATACATACACAATAACAAATTACTTTTAACATAATTTCATTTATTTTCATTTACACAATTCTTCTACATTTTCTCAATGATAAATCTAAATAACATGATGAAATAAGTAATAGGTTAACTCTAAGATTTAGAACTTAAAACAAAAGTATATAAAAATATCAATAAAAAAATACCATCGAGAAATACCTCCTCAGTTTGTCGAAGATCCTCATTGTAATGTAGTCCTAGGTGCTTCCAAGCATTATTTTCCTGCTTTCCCATAGTGAAACAATGGAATCCTCCTAGCCAACTAGGAGCCTAGACATCTTCCTAGATCCAATAAACCTTTCAGTTTCTTAGCCCTTAGTGCCCATGACTCCAAGAGAAACAAAACACAAATGCTCAAACAATACCATCATAAGAAATATATCTTCTAAAGATTTCACAACCTCTCGTCATGCTCAAACCTCTCAAATCCCCCCTTCCTCACCACTTATCCTCCCTATTTATCAAGTTTCCATAGACCCTTCCTCAAGTATCCTCGACCACCCTTATTATTATCCATCAACCTCCCTTATCTAGATTTTTGGGAAAATATTAAAATATAACTAATATATAAATGACTTGAATTAAACAACAATAAATAAAATGAAAAGTCTTTCTTCTCATGCTAGCTAATAAATGCAATTTAACAATTTTCCCAAAATGTACATAACACCTCATCATGCCCATTTAATTCATCATACCTACCATCTATCAAAGTCAAGAAGGTATTTAATGCTTCTAGATATTTTGTATGCAATATAATTTACATATTCAATAAACATTCAATTAAATAGTTGATAATCTACTTTAATAATTAATACATTAGTTAATTGTACTAGTGTACATGTGTAGGGTATGTGTGAATACCTAGCGGACACATATCTCATGTATTTACTAATGATAAACAACCATTTCCTCTAGTGCATAGTTCCTATATGATCACCAAGACATGTAGGACAACAGATCAAGTAATGCATCATTTAATAATCTTAACGAACAAAATTACACCAATTCATCAATAACTGATTATCACACTTAAAATATCAATAGGAAATCAAAGAGGGTTTTAAACATGGTAGGAACCAAGTGATTAAACAATAGTAGCATCTCTAATCCCCAATCAGTATTCTAAAGTAACATCAAAGCATCCTTCCTTCCTAACCTACTTTCATCTTCCATCCTATCCTTTCCACTATTGGACTAAGCTGGAGCATCAACTCTATTGACCTAATAAGTGGAAGTGTCATATATCTTGACCAAGATTCCTCAATGTCATATCCCCAAAAATAAAATATTTTTGAAATTTAAATTTGTTGGAAATTTATTTCCGTTTTTAGTAAATTCAAATTTGGAAATTTTTTTCCATTTATGGAAATTCTGAATTTTGAATTTGATATTTGTAATTAATTATTATGATTGTTGGGAAGAGCTCTAATTGGGACTCAACTAACTATTTGACTATGACACTTGTATAAAAACATAATATTTATATTAATTACAGGAGGACAAATGGAACAACCATGTTAAAATCAGCTGATCGTGACTCCATGAGTGGGGAACAAGTTAGAACTGCCTCTGGGATGATTATTACAAGTGGAAAATTAGAGATTTGGCCATTGGCAGCCCCTAAAAATCAGGGGTTTAGAAAGATACTAAAATCTTCCCAAGGGGGGGAAAAAGACCTCGGCAAAATTGATATATAGCATATGCGAGGAGGCAGGACGCTGCCAAGTATGCTGGGGAAAATGATTTTTGGAGTTCTCTTGCTGTTACGAACACTACGGATTGAGTGTGAGGCAAGAGAAGTCTGCTGAAATGAAATTTCCTTGCTGTTATGAGCACTACTGAGTAAGTGTGAGGCAAGAGGATAACTGTTGGAATTGAAGGACATTGCTGAGGAGGAGTTTCCAAGTTCTCCCTCATGGATTCATGCTCAGGCTAGGGGGTGAATTGGGAAAGTGGTTTTGGCTGCCCTATTCTACAGTTGGGAGGAACGTGCCTATTCCCTTTGTCTTCTCGCAATCTGGTTCAGATATGTTGCTCTACTCCTTCTCTGTCTGAATGATTTTATATCTGATGCAATGTATTTGTTAAATCGAAACTGAAATGATTTCCTTTCTCTATTCGAATGATTTGATATCTGATGTCATGTATCTGTTAAATACAAACTGAAATAACTTCCATTCTTTGGTGAATGATTCAATCACAGATGTAATGCATCTACTAAATATGATAGATAATAATGTGTGGGAAAAATCAGTTCGAATTCAAGAAGCCTAAAGACTGACAAAGAACATAGGGTAAATTTAATCTCGAGTGACCCCTTTATGAACGGATGATAGAATTGGCCTTTTATTTGTTATGATAGTTGAAGGGATTATGCATGGTTAAATTCTGGAAGAAATCTCCTGTAAATTAGATTCACTGCTATTTTCTTTCTTTAATTGTTTTCTGAGTAAAATTAATGTTGAGATTTGCATATTGGGAGTATAGATTATGCTGTAAATTCATTAATCTAACTCTATGAATAATGTTGGGAACATGATTCTAAGTTTTGTAATCTATGCTACATTTTCTTTTCCATTGAATAGACTATGTAGAGACAGATATGTTGTTGAGATAGGAGGACCTATTATTATACCAGTTTCCCTTATAGTTCATTAACCTAACCTATATAAAGGTATTTCGAACAAGAGAATACAGAAACAAAAAATTATACTATATAATTTGCAATGACAGATCTATTATATGAACTACTTTAACAGTAAAGGAACCCATATGCACCCTTTCTTATTACGAAAATTCCTTTACCCAAGGCTGTACCAATTCAACTATTCATATTTAGTCTTTTTTGTTTTAATAATGATGCACAAACAAAAAGAATTAAGAAGTGTCGAATCGAAAAATGCGAAAGGACTGTGGGCCCATCATTTCGAGATTTTGGAGTTCGAGATTTCATGATTTCCGGGTTTACGAACTTCTTATACACAAGAAAAAAGATATAAAAAGTGTCGGGTTGCGAAATGAGAAAAAGGTTGTGGGCGCAAAACTTCAGGATTTCGAGATTTCGAGATTTTGGGGTTCGGGGTTCGGGGTTTCGGATTTTCATATTTTGGGGTTTAGTAAAGAAAAGGAACTCCGTGCATATGTAACAAGCAAGTCCTGAATGTCGAAATGCCAACTTTTTATTTTATCTTCTTTTAAAATATGATCAATCTTTGTTTAATGATTCATGTATCTGATCTTATGCGTCTAATTGTGCTAAGTTGAAATAATTTCCATAAGATGACATTTGTTCGTTGTAAGAAGTTTATGTTCAAAGACTAAATTCTTGGAATGGTTCCTCCTAAAACAAAATGCTAGATAAATTTATCTACTTTTGAATTTGAAAGAACAGATCCACCTACAGGAGCATATTTAACTCTGAAATAAAAATTCTAGGTAGGATTGTCTATGTATAGATGATCTTAAAAGGTACAAATCTATTTATAGGCATATGTTTATTTTTGTAATTGAAGTTCTAGCAGTTCTTTCTTTGAATTGGAAGAAGCTTGTACATATAATACTTTGGGGTTTCGGGGTTTCATGATTCAAGATTTCGCGACTCCGGCGACAACGATTCTAGGGCCTTTGAACTCATGGGGTCTCGAAATGCCGAAAAGGGCCTGACGCGTTTTAGCCTTTTCACATTTTTGGGTTTTGTGATTCAGGATTTTTTGACTCTGGATGCAACGTTCTAGGCCCTTCAAACTCTTGGAACCCGAAATGTCGAAAAGGGGCTTAACAAGTTTTGGCCTTTCCTCATGGGATTAACGGTCCCGTTTCTTTCAGGATTTCATGAACTAGAAGATCCGCGATGCAACGACTCCAAAATAACGAATTTCGAGCGCGAGATCAATGGCTCCTGTTGCCTCTCATCCAATGGTTTCCACGCCTCATGAGCTTTTGAATGCTAAAAGACACTAAGTCTTAACCTCCTCCCAGATTTACGAGATCCAACTGTCCACAAGATTTCAGTACTTTCCCATGAAGAAATTTCACCGTTCGATCACTCTTGCCAAGGATATCTGGCCAAAATGACTTGGCATTCTTACACCTAAAATTGACCTCTGCAAGATGATTTCGATCTCTACCTCCCTTTGAATACTTCAAAGGTGCTATCCCTTCTGAGCTTTATCTCTCTGAACATCAAAGGTTCCTTCGAACTGAGTTTAGACATTGCCTTTCAAGGGAGGTGATAGAATTATGAAAATATTTCACTCACATAATCTTTTCAGTTCAAAGTAATCCAGACTGGTGTAATAATGACATTATGGTTAGAAATGAATCTTACCTTCTCTTAATTTCTAAGCTTAAAACAAAATTGAATTATGTCATGGAGAATTTTTTTTTTTTTTTTTTGGTGAATTTGAGGTCCATTACATATGGTATCAGAGAAAAAATTACAACACTGGGCCTCAACAATGCCACATTAATTTCTTAGTATATATTCTGATTTATGAAAAAACTAATAAATCTTGTGGTTACAAACAGAAAACCTTTCTGTTTTGTGTTGATTATTGTAGCCCAAGAAGGTGCAGAAATAAGGATGGAAGGGAATCTGTAGCAAGGACCTCCTGGAGATCCAAGACAAAAAAGTGATGGAAGCTCACCCATGGAGCTATTAGAAACAATGAGGAATCTTATTGTTGAACTATAGGTTTTCAAGGCCAACAATGAAAAATTGAAGAAAGCACAGCAGGAACAACAAGAGATAAATGAAGTCCTGCTGCATAGTATAGTAACCAAGAAAATCCCAAAAGATGATAACCATGATGAGGAGGTCAGCAAAAGGGCCTCCATGAATTCTACTACGGAAACAGAAAAAGGAGACAGTTCGTCTGAAGGGACACCTTCAGCTAAAGAAAAAACTATACCAGACAGAAAAAGAAAACAAACAGACCACCTTGAAGGAGAATTTAAAAATATCAAACCAGCTACCTTTGACAGAGAATCCAGGACAGGAGAAGAAGCTGAGGCATGGTTTTTGGACATCAAAAAATACTTCCAGATCTACAACTATTCCAGCAACATGAAGGTCGGAATGGCCATCTACAATCTGAAGGGGAAGGCCAACATTTGGTGGTAGGAACTGAAATTGGCCAAGGGCCTAAAGGAGAAATAGTTGGAGTGGTCCAACTTTAAGAATTATTTCAAAAAACAATACCTTTTCTGAAATCTATTATGAAAGGAAAATGAAAGAATTTTATGAGTTATGAATCAGACAGATGACAATGGAGGACCTTGTAAGTAAATTTTTGGAACTACTAAGGTTCATACCATACATCCGGGAGGATAAGGTAAAAATCCAGTGATTCTTAAGTTGTTCACCACAGTCCTACAGGGACAGAATTAAGTTTGACAACCCTAAATCCTTGAGTGAGGTATTCAGGAAAGCACGAATGTGCTATGACCAGTATAAACAGTAGGTAGAGTTTCCCAAGGCCTAGAAGGATAAGAAGAAAGATCGAATGAACCAGCAGAGGAATACCAGCCAGCTCCTTATCGAAATGCAGCAAAAGGTTTCCCAAGGAAGGATTTTCACTCCAATCATCCGAATGCGCAAGGTAGCGGTAAACCGCTAAATCTGGGAACGAAGAAGTTTGGGGACAACCCCCGCGAGACATTAAAGTGTTGGGAATGTGGAGAGCCTCATCTAAGGATGAACTGTCCATGTTTAATTTTAGGAAATAGAACTATTGTTCACAATTTGCAGGAAGCCTCGAGAGTGGAAGACGTGGGAAAAACCCTGCATCGGATAAATGTAGCCATAGATGGTCGACAAGCTGACCACCAGTCCTCGGTGGTAGAAATCAAAGGTAAAATCAATGGCACTCGAATTTCTATTTTAATTGATCCTAGAGCTACATTAAGTTATATTACCCCTGATATAGTAGAGTCAAATAAACTTAAGAAACTAAAGCACGCAAAATCATGGCTTGTACAACTAGAAACAAGTACTAAAAGGAAACTAGTTGACTTTATTTTTGATTTTGAGTTCAGCTTAGATGGTCAAAATATAAGGACCAATCTGAACATCCTACCACTAGGATATTACGATATGATTATCAGGATGGATTGGTTGGAAGAACTCAAAGTAGTACTATATTGTTATACAAATATACTTAGCTATAAAGATGATTTTGGCACTGTTAGAACAACCCAAGGCATACCTAAACCTGTATCAATCAGACAAGTTTTAGTGATGCAACTTAAGAAATGTATTAGAAAGGGATGTCAATTTTATTCCATTCAAGTGACGAATCTATTAGAAAAAAAAAGATGAGCCCAAGTTAGAAGACTTTTCTATCCTACGTGAATTCAGAGACATGTTTGTGGATGAGATACAAAAATTACCTCCCAGAAGGGAAATAGATTTCTCCATATACTTACTACCCGGATCAACCCCTATCTCAAAAGAACCCTACTGAATGAGTCTACCAAAACTGACAGAATTAAAAATACAATTACAAGAATTGTTGGACAAAGAGTATATCAGACCGAGTGTCTCGCCATGGGGAGCACCAGTCCTCTTTGTGAAAAAGAAAGACAGTACTCTAAGACTATGTATTGATTATAGACAACTGAACAAAATGACTATTAATAACAAATACCCCTTGCCAAGGATAAATGATCTGTTCGGTCGAGTTGGTGGGGCCAAGATCTTTTCAAAACTGGATTTACAATCCGGTTATCATCAAGTTAGGATAAAGGACCAGAACATAAACAAAATATATTTTCAAACAAGATACAGACACTACGAGTTTGTATGCATACCTTTTGGACTCACTAATGCACCAACCATGTTTATGTGCTTGATGAACAACATTTTCAGTCAGTACGTAGACAAGTTTGTAGTAGTATTTATCGACGATATTATGGTCTATTATAAAATGAAGGAGGAACACGATGAACACTTAAGAATAGTTCTGCAAACATTAAGGAAACACAAACTATACAAAAAATTTGACAAATGTGAATTTTATCAAAAATAATTACAATATTTAGGTCATGTCATTTCCTCGGGAGGTATTGTCGTAGACTCGGAAAAGATAAAAGCCATTATGGACTGGCCAGTACCTAAGGATGTGGCATATATCTGGTCATTCATGGGAATCACCAGATATTATCCCAGGTTTATAGAAGGGTTTTTCCAAGATAGCCTACCCTATCACGTCATTACAAAAGAAAGGGACCAAGTTTAACTGGTCGCAAAAGTGTCAAGATAGTTTTAACAAACTGAAAGAATTATTGACATCGACACCCATTTTGAAGGTAGCAGAACCAGATAAAGACTTCACAGTATGTGTTGATGCAAGTAAAGAGGGACTCAATGGTGTCTTAACTTAGGAAGGGCACATGATTTGTTACGATTCCTGGAAATTAAAAGAACATGAGAAAAATTATTTCACTCATGACGTAGAATTGGCAGCAGTAATACATGCATTAAAAATGTGCCGACACTATATAATGGGCAGAAAATCCCTAATATTGATAGATAATAGCAGTGTGAAATATCTGTTTAACCAACCAGACCTTAATGTAATACAAGGAAGGTGGCTAGCCTTATTGAGCGAATTTGACTTTGAGGTCAGACATATCAAGGGTAGGGAAAATAAAGTAGCAGACTCTTTAAGAAGAAGAGTCCATGGGTTATTTGAGATAAATATCAGTAGGGAAGAAAGTGATCTGGAACAAAGAATAAGGACGATAGGTATTAACGACGAAAATTACACTAAGATAATGGCAGAATTTCAAAATAGTATCACAAACTCAGATAAACCAGATATAAATATCAACAAGAAGGGACTATTAAGATTTAAAAACAGACTATACATACCAGATTTAGTAGAGTTAAAATTAACTGTTTTAGATGAAGTGCATAAGAAATCGTATTCTGGCCACCTAGGTTACCAGAAAACAATAATAGCACTCAAAAATCTATTTTACTAGCCTAATATGAAGGGCGAAATAGAAGAGTACTTGGCTAGGTGCCAATATTGTCAGCATGTTAAGGCCAAACACCAGCATCCAGCCGGCCTACTACATCCATTAGCAGTACCAGAATGGAAATGGGAGACCATATTGTTGGACTTTATAACAGGTTTGCCTAAAACTCAGAAACAGAATGATTATTTCATGGTTGTAATCTATAAACTCAGTAAGTCTACACACTTTATTGCTGTAAAGTCTACTTTTAAAGCTATAAACATTGCTGAAATATTCATGAAAGAAATTTTTAGATTGCATGCTATTCCTAAATTGGTGATTTCAGATAGAGATGTAAAATTCACATCCTCTTTTTGGAAGGAATTGTTTGCAAGGCTAAATACTAATTTGAATTTCAATACGAGTTGTCATCCACAAACGGATGGACAGATTGAAAAGACAAACCATATCATAGAGGATATTCTCTGCATGTATGTAAGAACAAAACCAAACAAGTGGGAAGACTACCTACACTTGGTAGAATTTGCATATAATAATGGGTACCAAACTTCGGCCAAGTTGAACCCTTTCGAAATACTATACGGAAGAAAGTGTATGACTCCAATTAGCTAGGATAACCTAGCTGATAGACTCATGGTTGGACTAGAGATGCTCCAAGAAATGGAGAACATGCTAAGGAAGGTACAACAGAACTTGAAAGAAGCACATGATAGATAGAAGAAATATGTAGATCAGAAAAGAAGACACTTGGAATTTCAAGTAGGAGACCATGTTTATTTGAAGTTCAAAGAACGAAGAAGCTCGTTGAAGTTAGGGAACTGTGCCAAGTTGGCACCCAGGTTTTGTCGGCCGTTCGAGATACTAGCTTGAATTGGACTCGTAGCATATCAACTTCAATTCCAACTAATCTAAGAATTCATAATGTATTTCATGTTTCTTTATTGAAAAAAATATATTCATGACCCTACTCATAGGATTGATTGGAACTTGGTGCAGGTGGAACCCCTGCGCATTCTGGACTAGAGAGAAATAGCACTTCAATGCAGAGCCATCACTCAGGTAAAGGTGCAATGGAAGCACTTTAGTCCTAAGGAGGCCACTTGGGAGTTGGAGGGAGATTTGCGGAAATCTCATCCAATCATGTTCCAGGAAAGGAACAAACATTGAGGAAAATGTTTTACTGAAGGGGGAAGGGATGTGATATCCCCAAAAATAAAAGATTTTTGAAATTTAAATATGCTGGAAATTTATTTCCGTTTTTAGTAAATTCAAATTTGGATTTGTTTTGCCATTTATGGCAATTCCGAATTTCGAATTTGATATTTGTAATTGATTATTATGATTGTTGGGAAGAGTTCTGATTGGGACTCAACTAACTATTTGACTATGACACTTGTATAAAAACAAAAGATTTATATTAATTGTAGGAGGACAAATGGAAT
This sequence comes from Picea mariana, assembly GCA_032191745.1. NCBI lineage: Eukaryota > Viridiplantae > Streptophyta > Pinopsida > Pinales > Pinaceae > Picea > Picea mariana. The sequence goes on from JASDQU010816486.1 coordinate 22,197, forward strand.
AACCATGTTAAAATCGGCTAACCATGACAACATGACTAGGGAACAAGTTGGAACTACATCTTGGTTGATTATTACAAGTGGAAAATTAGAGATTTGTCCATTGGCAGCCCCTGAAAATCAGGGGTTTAGAAAGCTTCGAAAATCCTGCCAAGGGAGGGAAAAAGACCTGGGCAAAATTGATATATAGAATATGCGAGGAGGCAGGACGCTGCCAAGTATGTTGGGGAAAAAGATTTTTGGAGTTCTCTTGTTGTTACGAACACTATGGATTGAGTGTGAGGAAAGAGGAGTCTGCTGAAATGAAATTTCCTTGTTGTTATGAGCACTGCTGAGTAAGTGTGAGGCAAGAGGATAGCTGTTGGAATTGAAGGACATTGTTGAGGAGGAGTTTCCAAGTTCTCCCTCATGGATTCATGGTCAGGCTAGGGGGTGAATCGGGAAAGTGATTTTGGCTACCCTATTCTATGGTTCGGAGGAACATGGATGTTCCATTTGTCTTCTCGCAATCTGTTTCATATATGTTGCTCAACTCCTTCTATGTCTGAATGATTTTATATCTGATACAATGTATTTGTTAAATCAGAATTGAAATGATTTCCTTTCTCTATTTGAATGATTTGATATCTGATATCATGTATCTATTAAATCCGAATTGAAATAATTTCCATTCTCTAGTGAATGATTCAATCACGTATGTAATGCATCTACTAATTATGATAGATAATAATGCGTGGGAAAAATCAGTTCAAATTCAGGAAGCCTAAAGACTGACAGAGAACATAGGGTAAATCTAATCTTGGGTGACCCATTTCTAAACGAATGATAAAATTGACCTTTTATTTGTTATGATAGTTGAAAGGATTATGCATGGTTAAATTCTGGAAGAAATCTCCTCTAAATTAGATTCACTGCTATTTTCTTTCTTTAATTGTTTTTTGAGTAAAATTAATGCTGAGATTTGCATATTGGGAGTAGAGGTTGTGCTGTAAATTCATTAATCTAACTTAATGAATAATGTCATGAACATCATTCTGAGTTTTGCAAACTATGCTACATTTTCTTTTGCATTAAATAGACTTTGTAGAGACAGATCTGTAGCTGAGAATGGAGGACCAACTATTATACCAGTTTCCCTTATAGTTCATTAACCTAACCCGTATAAAGGTATTTCGAACAAGAGAATACAGAAATAGAAAATTATACTATATAATTTGCAATGACAGATCTATTACATGAAGTACTTTAACAGTAAAGGAACCCAAATGCACCCTTTCTTATTATGAAAATTCCTTTACCTAAGGCTGTAGCAATTTGGCTATTCATATTTAGTCTTTTCTATTTTAATAACGATTCACAAACAAAAAGAATTAAGAAGTGTCGAATCGTGAAATGTGAAAGGACTGTGGGCCCAGCATTTAGGAATTTCAGAGTTTGGGATTTCGAGATTTCGGGGTTTACGAACTTCTTACGCACCAGCAAAAAAAGATAAGAAGTGTTGGGTTGAGAAATGAGAAAAGGTTGTGGGCCCAACACTTCAAGATTTTGGGATTTCAGGGTTCGAGGTTTTGGATTTTGGGATTTCGGGGTTTAGTAAATCAAAGGAACTCCATGCATATGTAACAAGCAAGTACTTTATGCCGAAATGCCAACTTTGTATTTTATCTTTTTTTAAAATATGCTCAGTCTTTGTTGAATGATTTGTGTATCTGATCTTATGCGTCTAATTGTGATAAGCTGAAATAATTTCCATAAGATGACATTTGTTCGTTGTAAGAAGTTTATGTTCAAAGACTAAATTATGGGAATGGTTCCCCCTGAAACAAAACACTAGACAAATTTATCTACTTTTGAATTTGAAAAAACAGATCCACCTACAGGAGCATATTTAACTCTGAAATCAAAATTCTAGGTAGGATTGTCTATGTATAGATGAGCTTGAAAGGTACCGATCTATCTATAGGCATATGCTTATTTCTGTAATTGAAGTTCTAGCAGTGCTTTCTCTGAATTGGAAGAAGCCTGTTCATATAGTACTTCGCGGTTTCGGGGTTTAGGGTTTCAGGATTTCGTGATTCAGTATTTGGTGACTCCAGTGGCAATTATTTTAGGCCCTTCAAATTCGTGGGGTCCAAAAATTTCGAAAAGGGCTTGACGGGTTTTAGTGTTTTCGCATTTCAGGGTTTCATGATTCAGGATTTCACGACTATGGCTGCAACGTTCTAGGCCCTTCAAACTCCCGGAACCCGAAATGCCGAAAAGGGGTTTAACGGGTTTTGGCCTTTTCGCATGGGATCAAGAGTCCCGATTCTTTAAGGATTTCATGAACTGGATGATTCACGATGCAATGACTCCAAAATAACGAATTTTGAGCGTGAGATCGACGACTCTTGTTGCCTCTCATCCAACGGTCGCCACCCCCCCTGATATTTTGAATTCTAAAAGACGCTCAGTCTTAACCTCCTCATATATTTACGAGATCCAACGGTCCATAGGATTTCGGTACTTCCCCACGAAGAAATTTCATCGTTCAATCACTCTACCCAAGGATCTCTAGCCAAAATGACTTGGCATTCTTACACCTAAACTTGACCCTTGCGAGACGATTTCGATCTTGGCCTCCCTTTCAATACTTCAAAGGGGCTATCCCTTCTGAGCTTTATCTCTCTGAACATCAAAGGTTCCTTCGACCTGAGTTTAGACATTGCCTTTCAAGGGAAGTGATAGAATTATGAAAATATTTCACTCACATAAGCTTTTCGGTTCAAGGAAATCTGGACTAGTGTAATAATGACATTATGGGAATAAATGTATCTTACCTTCTCTTAATTTCTAAGTTTAAAACAAAATTGAATTATGTCATAGAGATTTTTTTTTTTTTTTTTGTGAATTTGAGGTCCATTACACCCAACANTCGCCATCACACGTCTAGGGGAGTGTGACTTCTTACAACCCTCCCATGACTATAGGTTTCAGAGGATAAATGGTGGGCAATAACTCCACCCCTACTTATAGAACTAGGGCCAGCACCCTACATCAATCCCTATTGTGCAACTAATGTTATTAGAGTCATGTCATCAAACAAGCACTCTGGGAAAGTTGTGTGTCCTGTCAAAACCACACTTACCACAAATCATAGCAATATTTTGAATCACAAATTTATAACTTATAACATACACTATCGTCTTCATGTCTACGACATCCATGTTACCTCATCATTGTAGTGATTTGGCTATCACATAGCTCACCAACCTGTAGCTTAGCTCACCAATAACTCATATCTATATATATACATCATAATTTCATATAAGAATCCATATCTGTATTGGTGTTCAATTAGGAAGTCTATGTTTATTTTTATCATGGCTTGCATTTGTTATGCATTCACAACATAGCTTTGATTCAATATCCATGTACCTGAATTTCATATCTTAATTTTCATGTTTATACAAATCAAAAGAGTTATCATCATCATGAGTATATAACAATGAAAATAATAGTATGCAACACATAAATAGGTCAAGATGTACACTTTTCACATGTTTATATCAATATTGTTGAGTCCAAATAGTTGTTAAGAAATGAATTACTAAGATGATAAAAAACAAATTTCTAACTACCTAAAGCCAAAATATGGGGTGCTACACCATATATAAGGGTTTTACATTTGTATAGATTAAATTTCTTGGAATATCTCTAAGGGTTTTCTCTTTAGCATTCACCCTTTACATACATCGTAAAACCTTACAAAGAATATTCCAATCTTTCAGCCAAAGAGGAGTACTACCTCTATAAAAAAATAGGGGGATTCATATCCTCGTGATGTTGTTGGTTGAGTCTTGACCAATCTAAACATCAACAACTACCTATTATTAACAATAACGAAATGAATAATATTGATATGTCTATATATATGTGTATAGGCATATATTTATAGCACATATTAATATGTTAAATATATAGATGTGCATTAATATTATTAATGTGGTTGTTTCTAATAACTATTAGATTTATTATTACTATATTTTTAGCTTAATATAACATATGATGGAGACACATATTAATGCTAATATTACAAATGGATGGAAGGAAATTTAGTTTGTTCATACCAAATTATAAAGTGTACTTGGATTTTCTAAATGCAATGAACTAATAAAGTTTTTTTAATTTAATTTACTTTATAGTATTAATAAAAAAAAAATTTAAATATTAAAAATAATAATTTATAATTTCTTAAATATATAAACAAAAATAATAATTTATAACATAAATTGTGAAATGAAAAATTTGGAAATGTCAAATTCATTTCATCATATAATCTATTCTAAGAGTATAATGTTTAAAAATTGTAATTATAGAAATTATAGAAACATACCATATAGATATAATATATTGTTTAATTTGTGATTATGAAAAAATATTATACTTTCATAATATTTTATCCAAGTGACTGGTAAAAAGAAGAATAGAATTTCCAACTCTTGGTATAATAACTAGTGTAAACTTGCTAGAAACTCCAATAGGGATTCTTTTAACGAGTCCTTGAAATATGACAAGGTTAATAGATACAAATCCCTAATTAAAAGGAAAAAAAGAGACTACATTAATAAAAATAAAGAGAATCTTTTGCACCTTTCTAAGCTAGATCCAAATAAATTTTGGAGGCAAATTCAGACTCGTAAAACTAAAGAAAATGCTATGATTTTCTCACAAAATATAATTTATAACTTAAAAATATCTACGAATCATGTAATGTCCTAGAAAAAATTCCAAATGCTTCTACAAAAGATGATATTTTTTCTATAGAAGACACAAATTTTGGGGTTAAACAACTGGCAAATGGGAAAGCTAAAAACATCGAGGGCTTCCAAGCTGAAACATTAAAAATTGGAGGGTCTATTCTCATCTCTCACATACACAATGTCTTCAATTTAGTAGTCAATTTGAGCATCTCTAAACCTTGGACTCAAAGCCTCATTGTACCTATTTTTAAAAGTGGGGATAAAATAAATCCCTCTAATTATAGAACCTTTATGATTAGCCCCATTTTACCCAAGCTATGTGGAAGTATTTTGAAAACGAAGATAAGCATATGGATAGAAATCCATGGAAAAGGAGCTAAAGGTCAAGTAGATTTTAGAGGTTATCATTCAATTGTGGACCACCATATCACACTTAATATCATTGCAGAGGAGCATCACAACAATAAAAGAAAATATCCTTTGTTGTTTCATTGAATTTAGGAAAGATTTTGACATAGTTCCTAGCACCAAACTTTGGAATATGTTAGAAGAGATCAAATTTCCCTTTGGGATGAGAGTTGTTGTGGTAAGCTTATATGAGAATATTATTTCCAATTTTAGGAGCATAGAGGGTTGATCAAAATAAACTAACTATAAATATGTATCAAACAAGGTTTTCCCCTAATAACTACCATTTTTGGAATTTACATTGACAAGTTAGAAGATTGTTTGGAAGCCACAAATTGTGTTGGACCAACTCTTTCTAGTATAGCAATAGTCCTTCTTCTTTATGCCGATGATATTGTTCTTATGGAAAGGAATCCCTATGAACTTATTAAGAAACCTAGAATCCTCAAAGACTTCTTCTCTAGTACATGTATGATTGTGAACACTCACAAAACAAAGGTTATGATCATTAAAGCCAAGAATATCACCTATGATACTTTTGTATATGAAAACTATATCATGGAGGAAGTGATTTTATACAAGTATTATAGAATTGATATTCATCACAAGCTCAATTATAACTATAGCATTAAGAAGAGGATACATGGAGGGTGGAAAGCTTATTATGGGTTTTAAAATAATTGTAAATTAGCAAACCTTTGGCTATGTGATAAGAAAAGTCACCTCTTTTATACTCTTGTCACTCTTGTTATATTATATGGATGTAAATTTTGAGGATTCAGTATCTCTTGATAATCCTAGAGAAAGATAGAACATATCCAAAATAATTTTATAACTTATAATCTCAAAATTAAAGGAAGTACACACTATCCTATCCTCCTCATAGAAGCAATCTTTGCCCCCATTGAGAGAATAACTATGATTGGGTAATTAATTTACAAGAACAACATAAATAACATGGATGATAAGAGGCTCCTAAAAATTGCTTCAGTTTCTATCCAAAATCACCAATGGATCAAGCAGGGATGGCATAAGGAGGCAGTTAACCCTAATATTGAAGATCAAAAGTGTCTCTCCATTTTGACTAGCATAAAGAAGATAATCAATATTGCTAAAATAAGAACTTATTCTCATGAGTTGCATAGTGAAAATGGGCATTAGAAAATCCTCAAAACACCATGACAAGAAATAATCTATCACCTTTGTGACACCAAGAGGGTTGAAGATGAAAAATGATTTCTTCTAAAGTGCCCTGCATATACCCAAATTATATATCAATTTAAAGATATTTGTCACAATACCGACCTTCCTAACCTTTTAAGTCATCAAAACTTTAGTGATCTTGGAATTCTTCTCTTAATACGCTTCAAACATCGAAATAAAATTTTAAATAAATCCAAGTAATATATTACTTTTCTTAAGGTCCAATAGAACAATTTTGGTCTCAGTAGATGTTAACCAAAATCATCATCATCACATAAAATTAGCTTCTTACAACATTAATGACCAAAAGAGTTGAAATTACATGATACACAATAGTTATCTTTAGTAGTGCCATATTGTATTTTGAGGCTATGATGATGATAATGATGATGGTTAACATCCACTAAGATAAAAATTGTTCTATCAGACCTTAAGAAAGGAAATATATTACTTAGGTTTCTTTATAATGTTATTTAAATGCTTAAAAATCATTAGGATAAGACTTCCAAGATCTCGTATGGTGAGTGAAATCTAATGATGGTCTCTCATGATGCGTTAGTGGCAATACAAACATGAAAAATAGCAATCTGTTAACTTGGAGGGATTATGTAAGGTACTTTTACAATGAATTTGAATATAGTGTAAAAATATGAAACATAGGGAATTGAATTAGCTTTATGAATATATAACTTTTATTCATAGATATTGTGAATAAATATGTGAAATTTGATTTTTTCTAATAGTGTTGTGTTATTTTTCCAACAAAATATAAGGTATATATCTCCATTTCTGCAGGTGTTGAGTACCTTAACGACGACATTTCATTCCAAAAACTTGTATAATTGTAGAGAACCCATTGTTCTAACATGGTGTATTTTTTGGA